>CM030798.1:3767500-3920000 GCA_018127125.1 Rhododendron griersonianum | reverse complement strand
CCGACCTTGAACGCGCCTTCAACACACGCTTCATCACAAGCAACAAAACGGCTAAGGAGCCTGAATCGCTGTCTCAGATGAAGAAACTGTCGTCGGAAACCCTCAGGCAATATGCCGAGCGCTATTGGCAGCTGTTTAACGAGATCCCTGGAATCGATGAGTACTGGGCCGCATGCACCTTCAAGAACGGCCTGGAGACTGGGAGCAAGATCTTAGACGAACTCGCCATCCGCCCACCACACGGCATGGGTGAATTGATGCGTGTAGTGGAAAGATTCTGTGCTCTCGAAGAACTCTACGCAGACAGAGCCGCACAGGGAATCCCGAGCTCCAACAATCCGTTCTCCTCAACCGTTCACCAGCTACCGGTACAAACGGCGACCCAACAAGTGCAGCCGAAGAAGCAAGTGCACAACATTAAAAAGGGGAAGGAGCGACAGCCGAAGGAGCATGACCACGTGGCCGAAACCACTCACTTCAAAGAACCAATCTGGTCTTTTCTGAAGGAAATAATGAGACAACCGTGGTTTGAGTGGCCGACGGCCAAGCTCGGGACTGACACTGGCCAACCGGATCAAAACCCAAGGAAGAAGTGCACCTACCATAACGAGCTAGGCCACTACACGACTGCTTGTGCACCATACAAGGCTCTCCTTGAAAAGCTTGCCGCTCAAGGCCATCTCGATCAATACATTGATCGAGCAAAGACGCTCGGCTAAAGCTTGCTGAGTACCAACAGACTGTTGCCAAGGGCTACAACAGAAGTGTCAGAATCAAGAAGTTCAAACCCGACGACCTGGTTTGGCGGAAAGTCGTCCAAGCAAGCAAAAAGAAAAAGTTTATGCCCAATTGGGAAGGGCCATTTCGTATCGTGAAGATTGCTGGTGAAGGGGCTTACACCCTCGAAGACATGCACGGCAAGGTGCTCACCAATCCATGGAATGCACAGAACCTCAGGAAGGCTTACATGTGATTCTTCAATCCGACAACTACTTTCGGCCAACACTTCGTGCATACAGAGTTTCTGTTTTCTTCGGCTTCGGCATAAATCTTTTACATTTTTCTTTTTGCATTTCAAAGAAGGGCCTCAACCCACTATCACTGTCTTTATTACTTTCCCTGTACTTCGAAGAAATATCACTGAAATGACAATCTCTTTTATCTAAAAAGTCTTTAAACAACATTTCATGCATTCATTTCACTCTCGGCTAGAAAGCCACAACCAAACGATGACTTCGGTCACACCCTCCAAACGGCTCTTTAAAAAGCCCTTTGCTTCGGCCAACTCCACCGCCCAAAGAAGCAAAACCTGGACATATGGTCCGCCGAGCCTAAAATACACTTATTGAACTTAGGCTTCGGCTCGGATTGGCAAGACACTATGGTCGGCCACCGAGTGGTTACACTCGCAATTTGGCGAGCAAACCACCCATAAACAATCACTACTCTCCAACGTTCCTCTACCATGGTCAGGGGCTAACACTTTGACCAAGCCCCATCCACTGGCAAGGGGGCACCTCACACTCTCAAACTACGTCAAAGGTTGGATCATGTCAAGATCACAATACATCCCTGCTCGGCGACTAATGGCAACTGCGGCCATACTACTACTTTGGTCAGGGCTCGGCTGCAATACCTATACTTAACCATTTCGATCACGAATTACTCTCAACTATTCTGCCGAACCCAAACCAAAAGTGGGGGCTACGGACAACTACACATTCACGAACATGCAAAACCCACAAAATTATGTGAAGACATGAAGGCAATCAGACAAGCTCGGCCAAAATACAGACATTGCAAAAGGAAGCCATGCATTCATTTAAAAACTCCAGAATAAAGACAAGTGTTTGCAAGATCCCAACCTAGGAGGTACGGCGTAGTAAATCGTTCGGTGCCGACCCCCCTTAAAACTATTACATCTGGCACGGCAAAATCCCAAGATCGGAGCCGTCCAGTCCAACGAAATTCAAGAAAGTTCAAAAGAAAAACACAAATTCTAAAAAGAACTTGAAGCTCTACGGTTGGGGCGGATCACCACCGGCTGCAGCTTCAGCAAGACGAGCAGCATCGTCCTCGGCTTCAACGACGACTTCATCATTTTTTGAGCCTGTTCGGTATCCTGCTCGGCGTGCTCAACCTCGGCCTCTTTCCTCTCACCAGAACCATCCACTCCGCCTTCAGCGTCGGCCACAGTTAGATCATCAACATCGTCCTCGCTCTCAGAAAACTCCTCCGGCGGAAGTGGGGCACATTCCTCCTCCGTGTACGGCAGCACGAGCTCGGGCACTACGGCCGCAGGGATGGTCTTCATCAAGTTCATGTCAGGCTCCAGCTGCATAACAGCACAAGAAGCCAGCATCCCAGCCTTGTACCCTCTTCGGTACGCAACAGGAACCCTCTTCTCGACCTCCTCATTCACCATCGACCGAGCATCTCTCATATATTCAGCTCCTGCTCGGTCGTACCCCGCCTGGTAGGCCTTCGCGTCTACCTCCTTCATCTTCCTCTTCTCCCTCCTCACAACTTGACCGAGCTCGCGTTCGGCCGTCTTCGCATTCTCGAGGGCCTCATCCCTCTCCTTCTCAAGCTCGGCAACTTTTGCCTTAGCCTGCTTCAGTGCATTCTTAACAGCCTTCGTTTTTTCACGCTCGGTCTTAGCATCGTCACGATACCGCGTCCTCTCGGCCGCCAGCAATTCGGCCTGATTGGACACTCGCAGAGCAGCCTGCCCAGCCTGTAAAAAATGAGAAGATGGTCATGCTCGGCAAAAAAGGAAAAAGTTTAGACTCAAAAGGGAAGATAGAAATAAAACAAACTCAAATACCTGAACAAGGTAAGCGTTCAAGTGCGTAATGCTCGGCTGCAGCTCAGCTGGGACTCTGTCCATATCTTTCGGCAGGGCGAGGCCGTGCAGCATGGTGACTGCCAGCCCAGGCTCAACCTTTACACTGTCTTCCACAGTAACGATCCTGCCGTCGGCCATCGCGAAGGATGGCGCGAACTCTTGAACAAACGCTCGGCCACCTGAGCCTGCCGCCTGTTCCACGGCTTTGGAGCCACCCGTAGCCGAAGACTCAGTTTGGTCCCTCTCCTTAGGATGTGGCGTCGGCGGCCTCGTGGGGAAGAAGTCTTGGGTGACCTTCTGCTTCTTCGTAGGATGGTCAGCCTGTGCAGCCTCCTTCTGACGGGTCGCAGCTCCGTCTCTCAGGTTCAACTTCACCACGTTCCTCCTTCCCATCTCGTCGGTATACTCGGGAATGAGTGTTCGGATGGGCGGAATGTTGACACCTAGAAAGTCGGCTGGCAGCTTTGGAAGTCGGCTGACTTCTTTAAAGATGGGAACTTGACTCTTGGCTCTTTCGCTTTCTTGCTCGGCCTGCTTTCCCCCGCTTGACCCTCGGCATCCCTCTTCTTACCTTTACCCTTTGTGCTCGGCCCAGCTTCCTTCTTCTTCCTCCTCAACTTTCCCTTGTAAGAGGGAATGTAGTCGAGCAGCGTCGGCGCGTCACGACAAATTTGAGCCCTCAACGTCTCAACGTTCGCCTCAACTGACAAGGAATGCTGTGTCTTGGTGATTGCTCGGTTATCTGCAAAGAGAGTATATCCTCAAACGACACAAAGAAGAAATAAGCCATACTCAGCGACGTAAAGAAAATTAAAACCCAACCTCGAAAGTCTTTTATCTTCGGCACAGAATGTAGCCGCACTGACTGACTGCCGAACTCATAATTCCCACTAACTTCAACATAGAAGTTAGCCCACTTGTCGGTATCGGGAAGCCCGTCTATCAGGGGCTCTTTGCCACTACGTGTGGACAGGTACCTGCGCTCGGTCCCGCCGTGCCTGGACATGATGTACGTGTGGAAGAGGTCGGCCACGGTGAACTCGAGGTTGTGTAGCTCTTTCAGCTTAATTATGGACATCACTATCCTATAGCTATTGATGGCAAAGAAATGGGGTACTATGCCGAACCTGGCCAACAGTTCCCTCAGAAAAGGATGAAGGGGGAAGCGGAGCCCAGCCTCGCAGATGGCCATCAGAGGAACCGTTATATGCTCGGGACGGTCTTCCCTTTTATCCCTTATCCTATTGCTGGCTACCTGGTGGACTACAACGTCGTCCGGGATGTGGTATGTTCGGCAGAAATTATCATACTCATCGGGACGTCCGCTGAAGTAATGGGCGTATGGACAGACCTGCCCCTTCTCGAATAGGTCGGTAAACTCCCTATTGTCGGAAGACGTCTCAACGGGAGCGGAACGGGAAGAGGTCGTGGCCCCGGCTTGAGAACGAAGTCTGGATTCAGCCTCGGCCCCAAGCTCATGCTCGGCTTCAGACTCTGTGCTAGTAGAAAAGGTTATCTCCGGTTCGGTGTTAAAACCGCCGTACTCATGGTCACGCTCGGCATTTGAATCACCAGAGTCCGACATGTTTGAGTCTATGGAGGAAGATCGACGTCGGCTTCGTATCTCTCCACGTATTTCCGGATCACGAGGTCGGCGGAGTCGTCCTCTGAATTCTCAGAGTCGGATGAAATGATGATGATTGGGTGAGCCAGACCTAACAAAGGCAGAAACAAAAACATGAGACCTCGGCATCTGCTAGAAAGCAAGGATCTCACTACGCTCGGCATCCTAATTGGCCCACCCCATCATCGTTTCCAAAGGTTCGGCCAAATCTGTGTTCGGTCTGATCCTACGAAACATCAAGAATTGGGGCTCGGCCAACCCCATCGTCGGCCAAGCCCTGACACCATGAACGTTCTGTGCTCGAAAGAACACGTTGAAGATGGAGATGAACAGTCCGTCCATCTCCAGTAGAGCACTATTCACCCAGAACAGAAAACACCCCAAAAACCCAGAAAGCAAACTAGAAAATGCAGAAAAACTACAGAAAAGTAAAGAGGGGCAAGGATCGAGCACATACCTGTAACTTTCAGCAAGATCTGATAGCCCAAATCGCTGGGATTCAAGACCAGAAGACGAACCGTTGGGCTTCAAAGCTCTGGCGATGGAGTTCTAGAGAGAGAGAGGGCATGTGACTTTCTCTCTCCTCACTCCGCTCCTTTTATAGAATTAGGGCTGGGAAATCGAAATTCCCGCCCATCATCACTCCGCCGAACTTTTGGCCATCCAGCGCATGACACGTGGCACTGATAGGACAGCTTGCAGAGTTTGTCAGCTTTCCCCTCGTATGCCGTACCCATCCACGGGGTGACATCTGGCGCCCAACCATTGGGGTACTTCAGCGACGGTCGGGACTTCTCCTGAGAATGGAACGATTGAGGCTCGGCTGGAATCCATCTTCATCAAACAGATATACGCTCGGCGGTTCGACATGTTCGGCCTAAGGCTCAACTTCAATCTCTACCATGCATACGGCTTCGGCAGAAATTGAGGGGCTATTGTAGCGGGCCGAACCCGGATTGTCGCACGGTGCGGACCTGATCTGCCATGATTCGACCAGAGGCTTCATGTTCGGCGTGCCGAACATGACTAGTCAAATATGCACGGTTAGCTTCAGGCTCGGCGGTGAACAAGCTTGCGCTCGGATCGTGCCGTCGGTAGAGTCCCCGTCGACGTTACTGCCTTTAACGTAACATATGGCCGTGCTCGGCATTGCCCACTTTCGGCTACCTTCAGAGCACGGCGTGCAGCCGACGATAGCTCGCTGTAAAGCCACGCGTCCTGCCACGTGCAGAAGCAGTTATAACAGAAGGTGATCACGGGTGCACATGGGTGTGCCAGCTCAGCCCTAAAAACGGTTACCAGATCCATTCCGTGATGTCATTGTGACGTCACACGGCCCGTGGAAGGCACGCGATCGTACTTGGAGAGCAAGCCAGGAGGCACTATATATACCTAGTGATGGTAACCCTAACAGGTAGACGCTACTGAATATTGACACTGACACACTAAGCTTTCTGCTTCTTCTCTGCGCTATACTCATCCTCTCGCCGGAGGGCCTTGCCGGGACAACCCCCGGCCAGGTCTTAGTCGTGCGTTCCTTGTGCAGGCTAGGGGAAGAAAGCTAACCCATCATCGAACCATCAACGAAGGATCGAGGACCAGAGGATCACGGGCCACACAAAGGGATTTATTGTTCAATTTCATCTAATTCTGAGTGAACGATTCTAAGTAGAAAAATGGTGTTGGAAGTTTGAAGAGTACATTTTGAGCTGGCTTTGTATTAAGCTCCAAAACGCAAGCTTTTGCTTCTTTAGGGATTGTAGTTTTTTCTAGTTCCTATGCTTGTATGTAAATGGAGTGTTTCAAAATTTGACAGATTGCATCATGCCTCCTGGATAAAAAGAGAGAGAGAGCAGTGCATCTCCAACTCGACTAGCACAAAGTGTAACACTACAGCAGTACGAGTTGAAACAACAGCTACAACACCAGCTTTAGAGATTTTGACATCTACTCATTTGACTGTTGCATCTCCTTCTACCCGTGCTAGTGCTTCAGGTAAATGCACCTGTTGCATCTCTCTCTCCCCTTCCCTCCCGTTCTATATCTATCTCACTACATGCCTTTTGTATGAGTTCAATCTGTCATGTATTTGAGGAATTTTTATCATTGATGTGTCGATTATGTTATTTTCTGGTAATTTTACTCGAGATGCCTCAATGTGTTTAGGTTATACCTTCTCAAAGTGGTTTTACCTTCTCAATCATAACTCTCTGTAATGCAAAGATAGATAACAACTGAGCATGAAGCACTAAACATGTGGTTTAAACATATTTTTTTTCCAGGCAGTGTAGCATGGTATATATTTCTTAATTCATTGGACATTCATAGGAAACGCAAGTAATTTGGAATGTTATGTGCATATGATGGAAAAATAATATGACACTTCTCCATAGAATCTAGAACTGCATAACACATACTATTGGGAAAGATTTTAACAAACCTCTAGTTCCCTTATCGCTGCCTCGGCTTTTGCCTTCTAAAGGTTCTCCCATGCAGTGATTTTATGAAAAGATCACAAGCACTAATGATACACAAGTTGGCTAAGACCATTAAACAACAATGATGTCACATTCTCAGTTAAATCTACATACTCTAATTGGGAAGAGCAAAAATTCTCACAAGTATTTCCCGGCTAGAGGTGAAGGATTTACTGATGATTGTGTTAGGGTGTTAGTTTATTTCAGAAATACTACTGAGTCAAGACAAACTAACTGTCTTTTAATGGAACTATGTCAATGATTTTGTTGTCATTCATAGGCTTTTCGGAACATACACGGTGTAGACTATTCATGTAAGATACTCTTTTGCTCTTGCAAACGATTAGACATGAACTTATTTACTTGCCTTCATAGAAACAACATTCTAATTATGTGAGGTATGGAAGTAAAGAATTCTATTGACTTAGACTCATGTGGTTAACCTTCCAACTGTTAGAGCCTTATTTCTTTTATGGGACAGCTCCAATTTCAGAAATCTGGAAAGTACATGCTGGCAAGTTGCTAATGAACTGCATCCCTTTATCAACTCCTTTTCTCTAGAGGGTTAAGGGGTTTGTCGTGTCTCTAGACATTATATCATATTGGTTTTTGTTTCATCTCTTGCTGCCTCTTTTCAACTCCATCGCTTTGGAGGGCTAAGAGGTCTTATCAAAATCAACAGGGAGCTGTCTTGGAATTCCTTGGATGTACTCTGGTCCATGTCTTTGCTATCTACACCTAGTCTGAATAGTGAATTGGGTGGGATCACATTTGCCTGTTTAACTTGCACTGGTGTTTGGCACTTCACGGAAACGGCTATAACTCTGCCTAGAAAACTCAAAATCACATTCCGCTTTCTTTGTTGGAAACTAGACACATAGAGCTTCAACTATATGTTAAACATCATTTCACAAATACATGACTTTAAGGGCTGCATCCTGCACCTAAACAGCCAAAACCTTCTGAGAGATAGCTATACTTGGAGTGGGGGGTTTTCATCCTAGTCACATTAGCATTGAAAGATTGAGACTTGAGAGCATATAAGTTTAAGTAGGTTAAACCTCCGTACCTTTAACTCTTTGCTCATAAGCAATTCGATCACGCATCATGAGAGCAGCAGCCTCCCCATTCAACGGGTCTGACGGGTTGGGATACAACAGAAGTTGTGGAAGGAACACTTCAAATACATTTACCAGATCTAGCAAAACATAGGTGAAAATGTAATTTTTAACTATTTAACTGAGAGCTATCTTTTTGTCTTTCATTTTAAGAAGCCATTGCAATCTTGTTAGCGAAAAACAAGAAGATAACTTCTTTTACCAAACATAGGGCTCCAATGCAATCTTGTTGGCGTAAAATTTATTTTCTGAAAATCACTGAGTTTTTGGTCTAGTCGGTACCTACGTGGACAATTGATGCACCTCTCCACTTAGTTTTTGTACAAAGTTCATCAATGACTCAATTTCCTCTTCATTTTAACAAAGGTCTTCAGTAACTAAAATTGGAATAGTTGGAGGAGGAAGTAGATATTTAACCCTTCTTTTTTACTGCTGTATTATCCATGTTGTAGGTTGTGTGGCTAGCTCTAATCTTATAGTTATTTCTATATGCATAATTATGTCAAGATAATTTTTTCGTTCTGGCTTCTAATTAGTAAATATTTACCATGTTCATGCTTTGTGCAAATGGGATACACTAGTTCATAAATACTAATGATAGATTGTTCTTTTTTTTGGTTTTTTACAGGGACGGCGTTTTAATGGAGTATCGCGCAGGATGTTGGTTATTGACTATGAAGATCGAAGTTGGATTTTGGCTGTGGACGTGCTTGGATTTTTTTTGGTTATCCGTTTGTTGAAGTTGAACTATTTAGTATTTTGCGGTCCACGAGGTTTGTATACATTTTGTTACTAAGCTTGGTTTTTTTTTTCCCCCCGTGGTGGACGTGTTGTTATTTTGCACTCTAGGAATTTGGATACAAGTTTTTCTAACTATTTGGTGGCTCTCTATTTATGAAAGTTTGTATTTATTTCTTGGAATTTTTATTTTGTATTAATTGCATTAGGTTGGCAATTTTGTGGATGTAATGATTGTTGGTTGAAATTTACAGGGAATAATAATGTGGAAAAAATTTGTAGAAAATTTGTACGGAACATTTCCCGACTAAAGTTTAGTCACCAATAGGCTACAAATTAGTTGATTCGAAAAGGCATTTACCGACCAAACTGTTAGTCGGTGATAATTAAAACACATTCCCCGACTAAATAATTAGTCGGCCAATAGGAAACACATTCCCCGACTAAACAATTAGTCGGCCAATAATAGCACATTCGCCAACTAAAACGTTAGTCGGCAAATAGTATACTTTAGCCGACTACACTTTTTTTATGCCGACCCTCTTCCACCGACTAATGTGCCGACCAAAATTTTTAGTCGGGGAAGGTTTTTGCCGACTAAACCGTTAGTCGGGAATGGTGTTTTTTCTTGTAGTGGGGTCACTCCACGGGAGCTACCGCGGATGTCAAAATAGAGCAAAATATCCACGAGTAAGGAGTACAATCTAACATATCGTGGGTGCCGCAAGAGGTAAACTGGGCTTCCAAAATTGATCTTCCGCTAGCATGCCGCGATGGTCATTCCCACTCGCGGAAGTCAGTCTGCAACGAAAGAATCATCGCAGAGATAAATGTGCCGCGAGACCATCGCGAAGGTGAATGTGTCGCAAGAGCCATCGCAGAGGCGGACTTACCGCGAGAGTCACACTTAGCTTCAGGAACCACTGAGCCAGACAAATTAGTGTTGCGAGATACGGTGTAAAATTATCTTGGTCCACTTGGAGTATTGCTAACTAAAAGGGGGCAGATGCAAAGACATGTGGATCTTGGTCTCAAATAAAAAAAGAAAGGGGGAACCAATTTGTCTCGTCTATGCACTGATAATGTGCCACATATGGAAGTTCAACTATTAATATTGCCCGCATTTGCTTTGCCGCGCGACGTGGCTGGAGCTGGATGAGTTTGATTTTTTCATGCAAGGCATGCTCTCAAGACATGACGAAAGATGTTTTTTTCATCCTCCTCTCTCAACTATATCTCTTCACCTCAAAAGAATACGTCCCTACTACCTCCATGTAGCCGTTTCGAGACATCGACGGGAATGAAAGCACTGCGGTACGTACAGCTACCCGCGGAGCATGCAAGCATTACTAATATTATTTATGGGTCGTGAACAAAAACCTTAAGTACTGCGCGAGTCCAATTAGAGGGCGAGCAGCGCGAGATGCACCGAACAGGTGCCAGAGTTACCCGCGCGAGCCATCGCGTGGTCAATAGACGGTTTAATGTGTCTAGGGGGGAGAACATCCCGTAACCCGAAAAGACACCAGAGTTAGCGCGAGTCCGAAAATGATAGGTAGCTCGAGATGCACCGAACAGGTGCCCAGAGTTAGCGCGAGTCCGAAAAAGATCGGTAGCGCGAGATGCACCGAACAGGTGCCAAGAGTTAGCGCGAGTCCGAAAACGATAGGTAGCGTGAGATGCACCGAACAGGTGCCAAGAGTTAGCGCGAGTCCGAAAACGATAGGTAGCGCGAGATGCGCCGAACAGGTGCCCAGAGTTAGTGTGAGTCCGAAAAAGATCGGTAGCGTAAGATGCACCGAGCAAGTGCTGGAGTTAGTGCGAGTCCTGGAAGGCGAGTAGCGCGAGTTGCACCGGGTAGGTGCTGGAATCAGCGTCAGTCCTGATATAGGGTGAGCGTCACGAGGTCAAACCCATCGAAGAGAGTAAAGGTCCAGACGCCTCAATGGCAATAGCAGAAGGAAGTAGCAGTACGCATCCTTATCAGATTCGCTCAGATGCAAAGACATTACGCACGCGCATGACAACATGAGTGTCGCACGCGCGCGGGGGGCATATGTAGGTGCGGTCAAGATTATGACCGTTGACCCCAGAAGAAGTTTGACCTACCACTCACATGATGACGCGTGGAAAGATCGTGAGATTGACTTGTGGCAAGCAGCTGCCCCACAGAGAGATTTGGTGCCACGAGGCATAAGATGCGGTAGCGCAAGATGGGCCTCGCGTAGCTGAACAAGCTCGCGAGAGTATTGAGGCCTGCGAGAGTCATCGCGAGGGCAGTCGGGCCCGCCAGGGTCTCCCGGGCAGGGCCGCGGTAGCCCCGCGGACGGGTGGGGTTCGCGACAAGATGGGCCCCGCGCAGCTAAACAAGCTCGCGGGGGTATTGAGGCCCGCGAGAGCCATCGCGAGCGAGGGAAGATAGGCCCGCCAGGGTCCCGCGGACAAGGCCGCAACATGCCCGTGGAAGGGCAAGGTCCGCGGCAATATGGGTCCAGCGGAGGTTTTGTTCCTTGCCTATAAATACCAGTGCTGGTATTCAGATTTGGGGAGAGAGAGGACCTCTCCTTCAGAGACAGACAGAGAGACACTCAGATTTCTAGAGAGAGAGAGCCATCTCCTCTAGAGAGAGAAAATAGATTTCTAGAGAGAGAGAGCCATCTCCTCTAGAGAAAGAAGATAGATTTTCAAAGAGGGGGAGAGACCATCTCCCCGAGAGGAAAAATGGAACTACGTTTGACCTGATTCCCTGTACACCGGGATACATAGGCAGCCCTGATGACTCGGGCACGGTCACACGTTTTATGTCTCCTCCACCCCTTCATTCTAAACACTAACCATTCTTTACCTCTCCAGCACATTTTATTCTCATGAATATTTTGGGCTCTATTTTGAACCCCGAGGAGATTAGTCAAGATTTTGACAGCTCCTACAGCAAGGATGTTTGTTTTTGCAAGACCTACGAGCTTATCAACTTAGATCACTGGGTACAGAGATATGGAGGTAGAACGTGAGTTCATATGAAGTAACTCTACCTATACTGCGGCCAATTTTTCCTGCTTTAGTGCTGACATTGCAAAAAAACTCGAGGCTGGCAGGTTACAATCTAGTGAAAACCCGTGAAAGGATAAAATACGCTTTGCACCAATGCAAAACGCAATTAGTATTACTTAGCATTTTGAAATTTTAATTAGAACAGTCTAGCTCACTCTTACAATTTATGTCGACTATTAATGTTCCGCCTCTACTAAAAGGCCATTTAAAAGGTTGAAGAAAATGGTGGACGATCCTCTCCAGTCCATGTAAATGAATTGGATCATCCTGTTGGCTCTTTGGGGCTCACTCTGGCCCCCCTTCGATTATCAATGTAGTTAATTCATTTTTTAGATCTTGTTGAGACTATTAACCACGTCAAAAATTGCGTTGATCGAATGTCATTCGATATAATTTTGGAGCACGTTTATGTTATAAATAGGTTATATGGGTTGTGATCTCCTTTTTTTTTTTGATCGTCAAAAACTGCCTCAAGGGCTACATTGCAAAATCATGAAATAAGAGTGACATTACAGACTCTGAGGGAAAAGACACCCACTTTAAGGGGAGGCAATTTCTCTTAGCTAAGGCTGCCACCCCATGGGCAACTGAATTCGCTGCTCGTCTTGTTAGTAATTAATTTTAATCAACGGGTATCTGTAATCTTAATGTGGGGAGATAAATGAGTATTTAATATCATGGAGCTCGTAATATAATTGAGATAAGGACGGGAGTGCAATTATAATTCTATAGTGGGGTGAATTATAATTAGTGAAATAAGAAATAGAATCCTGGTGGGATTAGGATTTCTTATTTACACTGGGAGCCCTGACTTATTACTCCTTAGGTCCCTATCGTAGCCCTATATATTCACGTTATGCTCTCTAGGTCAAGGAGACACGTTTCTATTATTCACAAAATAGAGGCAGATCTAGAGAGAGCAAACAGACCACGAAAGAGTCCCCACTTTGTCCACCTGGCAGTTTGACCATCGTGCGATGGTTCCATACTGTCGCGCGACGGTGTGCCCTGGTGCGCGATGATTGCGCCCTGGCGCACAATGGTTGCGCACTGGCGCGCATCAATAGGGTTTTTGGCTTTTGGAAGTGGTTTAGGCTAGATTAGGTTCAAGGATTTTTCAAACACTCAAAGCTCAAACACTCGACATTCCCGGGGTGTTCTTGATCCGTTTCATCATCGGGGAATCAAAAACCGTAAGTAAACTAATCTGGAAGCCCAGATTGGGGTGTCTACAGTAGCCCCCCTTTGACGGCACTTGGAGCACCATTGAATTGGTATAAGTAACGTCAAAGGTTTCTAGACACCCTTCAAGGCAATACAGAGCAGAACATGCTAGCAAAATAGACAAGCATACTTACAGAATCTGATTGGTTGAATGGACGGACGGACCGTCACTGGAGATGGAAGTAGAAGTGGACGATTGCATCGCCGCTTGTTGATCGAATTTGGACAGGACAGGCTGTCGCTGCAGATGTTGACGGGACCGGCCGTCGTTGCTGGGGATCAAGCTATCCTCGGCACAAAGTATTCCAACAAACACGGGTAGGTCGTGTCAGGCAGGTTGAATTCCATCTGTTGGGAATCAGAGCCAATCTCCTTATCAAAGACCATCCGAGACAGAGCAATAAGCCTGCTGGAAGATGCACTTGCGGCTAGACTGAGGGTGATTGTCGTTCGGGAAAGGCCAAGACAGACTCTCTTGGGGAACAATCAGTTGCGGATGAACGGACCATCGAACGATGTTCTGGTCGTTGTTTGTGGATTTGACAGGACCGGCTGTCGTGAAGGCGGACGGAGAGATCAATGTGCCGAATGATCAGACCGTTGAGGAACTTTGACAGGAGACGGGCTAATCAGTGTACCGAAAGATCAAGTCGTTGGGGGATTTGACAAGACCAGCTGTCGTGAATGTGGACGGAGAGATCAATGTGCCGAATGATCAAACCGTTGGGGCCTGGATGGAAGGATCATCAGTATAAATGATCAAACCATTGAAGCCGGGGTGGAAGGATCATCAGTATAAATGATCAAACCGTTGAAGTCTGGATGGGAGGATCATCAGTATAAATGATCAAACCGTTGAAGTCTGGATGGGAGGATCATCAGTATAAATAATCGAACCGTTGCAGACTAGATGGAAGGATCATCAGTATAAATGATCAAACCGTTGAAGTCTGGATGGGAGGATCATCAGTATAAATGATCGAACCATTGCAGACTGGATGGGAGGATCATCAGTATAAATGATCAAACCGTTGATTTGGTGGAGATAAACGATATGGCTGACCGTCGTGGATGATATGGCTGACCATCGTTGAATGACCGATATGGTTGACCGTCATGGACGATATGGCTGACCATCATTGAATGACCGATATGGCTGACCGTCATGGATGATATGGCTGACCATCGTTGAATGACCGATATGGCTGACCGTCATGGATGATATGGCTGACCATCGTTGAATTGGGAGGGCGGATCACTATACAAAGTGATCGAGCCGTTGGAAGTTGGACAGGACCGGCTGTCGTTGACTGGGAGGGCGGATCACTATAAAAAGTGATCGAGCCATTGGAAGTTGGACAGGACCGGTTGTCGTTGATTTGAACTGGCGGATCGCTATAAAAAGTGATCGAGCCATTGGGGTTGGACAGGACCGGCTGTCGTTGATTTGAACTAGGCAGATCAGTGTGCTGAAAGATCAAGCCGTTGAGAATTTTGACAGGACCGGCTGTCATTGGATTGTTCCGCAGAAGATTGCATCGCATCCCTTGGCAAACAAATGATATGACGGCAACCATGCTGGCCATCTTCCTGCTTTCAACATTTAATACACACAATATGCAATGACATGTATAATGTATTGAAAATGCATATGCAAGCTAAGGGCGGCTCCTAGGAGGACAACGACGCCTAAGGACTACCACTGAGCCTCATTACTGTACTGTCTGGTACTTCTAAGATGCGCACCCAAATAGATAGACGCTGAACAGGCTGGCATGCCCCAGTTGACGGATTCGGGCTTGCGTGCCCTTTTTGTGATGCTTGGGTAGATGTGCCCCAGAGATATGTTTTGCTTGGCCTTGGGCTGACGTGCCCTTGCTGCTTCAAGAGATTCTGTTGCTTATGAATTACGGATACTAGGGTAGCAATGTAACAATTGCGTTTTTCAGTTTATTGACTCTCTTTTGCAAGTGTTGAAGAGAATGCGAAAACTAACCACTAATAT
Source organism: Rhododendron griersonianum (assembly GCA_018127125.1). Taxonomy (NCBI): domain Eukaryota; kingdom Viridiplantae; phylum Streptophyta; class Magnoliopsida; order Ericales; family Ericaceae; genus Rhododendron; species Rhododendron griersonianum. Next base: position 3,904,915 of record CM030798.1, on the reverse strand, counting down.
CTAATTTGCATTGACAAATGATTTGAATCGACACACAGACATGCACACATATGTACAGACTCGCCTAGCTTGAATGAAAAGGGAGAAAGAGCCCCAGGGTACCATGCGAACCCTTAGACACACGGAATACAATGAAATTTTGGGCATTAATGTGCCAAAACTCACAACATTCCTTAGACAAGTGAAACTGACACTTACGAAAAGTACAAAAGGTACAAAGACCTATAGAAATAAAATCGAGAAAAGCATCTCGACATGACAGTTGATTGAAAAACTGGAAAAATTGTCGCAAAAACGGACATAAGATGCAGATTATGACTCGTATAGGCCCGGACTGAAACCGACACCCCCGTGCAGTCACACTAAGTCATATAACTTGCATGGCATGACAAGACTTGGCAAAAGTCCCTGGAACGACATTCAAGGGCAGTAGCAGACTACTACTGTCTACTGCAAGAATTGAAGAAGCGCGCGCAGGTTTGAGACCAATGCGCATCACTTCGAACAAACGCGCTTCGGTTGCTTACACCAGACTTCGCTGAACTTAGAATAAACTGTGAGCCGTTAGGCCTCGCCAGCATTTCGTTCTGTTTTTTTTGCTTCAAATATTTTTAAGACTTATGCTTAGCCTGTAAATTGAAGAAGCAGTTTGTAATCAAATTTGAAAGACAAAGGGTTTCCCCCTTCTGGTTCCTCCAATGTAGCTTGACTTGATCTTTGACCCTCTTCGACCTTTGATGTGCACCAAAACGTCAACCATGGATCCAATTGATAAAATGTGACCGAGTCTCAAAGAGAGACTGCCTACGTATCCCATTTTGGGGGAATCAGGTCAGAACGTAGTTCAGGCTAAGGGTTATCTCTCGAGTATTTACCTCTCCTTTTATGCTCTAACTTTTGCCTAGAACTGCCCATTCGGGTTTTCGGTCTAGCGAGCTTTGATTGATCGCCTATTCATTTTTGCCTAAATCGCCTTCATAGGTTTTCGGTCTAGCAGGCTGCTCTAACTTTTGCTTGGAACTAACCACCCTTGGGGTTTTCAGCCCAACGAGCTTCTCTCAGGGAAAAGTTGCTTTTGACATGATCCAGGTTGACCAAGGTGTTGAAATTGTTGTCGTCGAGGTCGAAGACCTTTGGCTATAGCCCAAAATAATATGGCTTTGATGACAAAGAGTCAAGAGTGCTTCGGTTGGAAATGCCTTGCTCCGGGCCATTTTGTGCATTTTCTCATTTGTACTTGGCGGAACGCCACTGTTGTTGCTTTTGAACACGGTACAAGGCTCGGAGCCTCTTGTGCTTCTGCTTTCTGGATTGGCACCCGATAACAGGGGATTTGATGCTCCTTTATCTAAGGATCAACACGAGGCGTGACTTGATGATACCACGCCAAGACGTCAATGAATTTTTCGAACTTGTTTGACCGGGCACAATGCTCCTCTGGGGGCGGCTTTGAACCAATTGAACCATTGGGAGGTTATACTTGTCTTTCAAGTTTATTTGAAAATTACTTCTTCTTTTAATAGGCTGAGCATGCCTTTCGTCTTCCCTTTCGGCGAGGGAACACATTTCCTTGGGAATGATCCCATCGAAATCTATCCTTCGTCGTCAGGGTCGACACAGTGTATGTAAAAGCCAGCAAAGTACGTAGTAGCAAGATAAAGCATATCATGAAAAACCCTCGGGATTTGCCAAGTACAAAAGACTCAAAACTTGAAACAAAAGCTACGACATGGAGGGCAAAGAGGCAAAACCTCCGACTCAGAGCTAGACTTGACAAACGCAAAAGACTCCGTGTCAGACTCAGACAAGATGCCAATGCAAACTAGACGCAGTTTTGAAAATGCAATTGTTAAAAAGCTACCTGTAGCTTCCACAAAAAGAGGTAGGATCCAGCGGGTGTCAGGCCCAAGCAACAGCACTTCGGCTTCCTTAGCTTCTTCGACCAAACCTACTCGGTGCTCCTTTGATCAATGGACCTCAGCCAGTCGGTCCTCTCATTTGTAAGCCCCTCATCACTGTCAAACCAGATGTCGGCAGAGGAAGTCCCAATCACACAAACAGCAGCCAGCAGGCTGTCCTCGGGCTCGGACGGGATGGGTACAGTCGGCTTGGAGCTCGGGTTAAGTTGAGTAGAGTTGATAATTATATGACCAACCAGAGGGTCAGACTCGTGTTGAGGCGAGGAGTCGGAAATGACATTGGGCTTTAGTGGAACTTGAAACGTGCCATTGTCAATTAGGTCTTGTATCTTGTGTCGGAGACGATAGCACTTGTCCGTGAGATGGCCAGGCATTTGGTGGAAGGCACAGAAATGGTTGGCATTGTAACCAGCAGGTAAGACTTTGGGTGGGGAAGTTGGGGTCAAAGGTTTGAGATGCCCAGATTTGACAAGTTTCTCCATTACTGCAGATAGAGGTGCCTCGAAGACAGAGAAACTCCGGGGTTGGGTTCGAGCTCGGAAGCTTTGAGCATTTTGAACCTGATTGATATCGGCTGTTGATGGAGGTGGGGTTGTGATGATACCACAATCGATGAGATCTTGAACGGCATGTCGACGCCGGAAGCAAGCATTGGTAGAATGACCAGGCATTTGATGGTAGGTGCAATAGATGTTAGGCTTGAAGTTGGGTGATGGATTTTTGGGTAATGAAGTTGGATTGAGGGGCTTGATGGAACCAGCATCGAGGAGCTTCTCATAAATTGAGGCCAAGGGCGTAGAGAAGCATGAGAAAGTCCTCGGTGGGTTCCGGTGACCGGATTGAGAAGTCAAAGTGGGACCCTTGTTTGCTTTGCAATTTGCCTCATCAACAGGATGCATTCTTTTGCCTTCGGGGCTGAATTCATCACTAAGCATGTCCTCCCCTTTGGCAAAGGCTTTGAACAAGGAATCAACATCCTCCTTCGAGTGAGTCCTGGCCTCATGAAACTCAGCCAGGTCTTTGAACATGTCTCCTGAGCACAGCTTGTTTCCCACTGTTGGAGGGTGGTAGGCTTGAGAAGGTTCTTTGACTGGCCCCAAATCTGGTTGCGAGGCTATGGAGGTAACAAGGCCAACGAGTCCCTGGACCATAATCATCTGTTTGTCCATCTTGTGACCCAATTCCTCTACAGCTTTCCTGAGCTCAGCCAGCTCCATTTGTACTGCCATTCCGAATTGATGAACGAGGTAGATGATATGACCTTGGAAGCAAAGGTGTAACAGCCCTGGAAGACTCTTCTAAGCAGGTTTGGCTCTTCTTTTCGGTACTTTCCGACGATGCAATGGCTCGAAGCTTTGACAGTAAAGTAATGAAAGCTCAGTGGTGCCCTTTAGCAGTTTATTGAGAGAGTTGTAAGAATGAAAATGCCGAGATCATCGTCGTTAGTGTCCTTCTAGACTTTAAAACTAGAGACGAGCTTGTCTCATGATGTTCGGATGCTGCCAGAATCCTCGAAATTCTTTTCGAAGGTGTATCCTTTGGAAAGATCAAACTGATCCTAAGAGATGTCAAAATAGACTAAGTCTTCGACTAGTCCCTTTTGAAGATTCGACTTTGAACTTGGAACAACTCGGTATTGATGGCGTGACACCTTTACCGGGATGGCTTCAGCGACAACGCGGTTTAGCCGGGGCAGCGTACGTGCGAAGCACGATAACCAAAATGACATCAATATCACGACATCATTACTTTGTGGTTCCTTATTATCGGTTGAATCCGCAATCAGGCATGAGCCAAGGATTTAGTAAGGTTTGATTTCTCGAAGTCTCGCTGATTTAAGGACTTCGAAAAATTAACAACGTGCACCATCGAGATGCACGACTCTTCATCGGGTCATAGCAGCGTCCTAATAAGCATAAGACAGACTCGAAAGCGAGACAGCCTAGAAGCCGCCCTAAACATGCTCCTACGCAGAACAGAATGAATGCATGTACAGTTCTGAAGACAAGTTTGCCTCACAAGTTCAGACGTTGCCGGAATCCTCAGAATTCTTTTCGGCGATGTGTCCCTGATTAGATCGACAGATCCAAAAAGATGTCAAAATAGACTAAATCTTTGGCTAGTCCCTTTTGAAGATTCAACTTTGAATTTGGAACAACTCGGTGTTGATGTCATGGCACCTTAACCTTGAACACGGCGGTGTATAGTGACAACGCACTTCAACCTAGGTGGTGAGCCAAGGACTTAGTAAATTTTGATTTCTCAAAGTCTCATTGAACTAAGGACTCTGCGATTGATAACGAACATTCGACAGAATGAACGATTCCTCATCGGGTCCAACAATGTCTTAGACAGCGCAAGACAAACTCGAAAGACAAAACAGTCTTAAGCATGCTCCTATGTAAAACAGTGTATGTACAATGCATGCGATAGGGAAAGCAGTAACACATAGACAGTTACGGGGTTAGATGCAAATAGATCTTAACCTGTGGGTACCTGTCTTAGTTTGGAGAGTTCTAGAGCTTTGTATATGCAAAGGCTGGTTTTGGCTTGTAACAGGTTTCTCGGACTAGAGCCACAGATATACCTCCTGTTACCCGCGTAACCGCAGAGTAACAGTCGAACGGTAGTAAGACCCATCATCGTCGAAGATTGTTGGTCATTCGGGGTCCCCGGGCTCCGGTAAAACGTGCCAGATTGCCAAAACGATCCAACGAGGCTTATCCCACATCGATGCAAATGAGAATGCTAGAAATTGATTAAGAGAAGAAGAATCGCAAAATCACAAAATGCCTTTTCAAATTTGGCTCACTTTATTTAGTCCATCTTTAGAGGAAACTACGCAAGTGAACAATCGAAAAAGCCCCAAATTAGAACGGCCGGACACGAGGTCCTGTTAAATCACCATTCCAACCTTCGGCAGCGCGAAGCTCACCATTTTGACAGACTTTTAAGGAATTGTTCACAAGTGTATTAAACTCTAAGTATGAATTAATATTGGTTCGATCATCCCCAGTAGAGTCGCCACTCTGGGCAGCATGCCCTTAAAATGGGAGAAGGATTCCGTTCCTTTCCCAAGGCAATGGGCCCGGATCGAGGGAGCGCGAGCGCAGGTGGCAAGCGCTCAAAAATACAGAGTCGCCACTCGGGTTTGAAGGTCCGACACCCAAGGAACCATATTTCGAAGCACCTGCTGCGCTGTTTGATTTGAAAAAGTTTAAGGTACCGGTCCGTCATAACCATATCTGGGTTCGGGAGCCAGGTTACGAGAGGGGAAGGGTTTTAAGGCACCCCTCTCGCCCAATCCGGAGATCGGTCTCTACTTAGGCATTTTGAAAACGTTGCGATTCTTCTTTTATTAATCGATTTTTAGGCAATTAGGGCGGGGGAACAGTTAATCGGGGATTAAAACTGTAACATGTTTGCAGGATGTGATCAAGTATGGCATGAATGAGTAGTTAGTATAGGATGAGAACAGACTCCTGTGGGAGTTTAAACAGACTGGAAAGCTCCTGTCTTGGAGTGTCGTGCACAGGAAGAAACCAGTATGCACTGATCAAGTCAATGCATGCTGACCAAACCTGCGCACGCTACTACAAGACCTGCGCGCGCCAGTAAGCCTTAGCCCACAGCTCTTATTCTCAAACCTTCTGGGCTCTGGAAGGACCAGTGCACACCCAGGACAAACCAAGCAGTTTATGCAGTCATAATATACAGTTTAAAGGCTGAAAAGCCCAACAAATAAACAAAACACCCCATAAACAGTGTGGGGACAAAATAATAGCCTAAAATCAAGTTAACCATGCAAGGCCAGCCACTGGTCGGGGACAAACTGTCGCGCGAGGGTTCCAAACTGTCGCGCGACGGTGCTCCTGGGCGCGCGATGGTTGCGCCCTAGCGCGAGACGATTGCGCCCTGGCGCGCTGGTCAACGCTCCATTTGACCATCGCGCGATGGTTTGGGTGCAGCGCGCGCGGGTATGGGTCAAACTTCCAGTGCTTGGTTTTGCTCATCCTGGGTTCTGGGACAGATCCAGAATGATCCCAGGGGTATTCCAACAGAACATAAATGAATATTGAAATGCAAGCTAGCGATTTAAGCTCTAAGAAAAGTAGTAAATTGGTTTTTTGCATGCTTAACAGTGAGTTATATGTAAGTAAAGCATAAAACAGTAGGACACCAATCCCCACGCGGTCCATCGCACGCAGCAACGAAGTGTCGCACGCGAGAGTGGGACCGTCGCGCGCTGGTTCCTACCAAGACGGTTTTTGAAACCTTGCCAGCTTTAGGGCCAGGACTGGTATTGATTACCAGCCTTGACCCTGCCAGCCCCCCTCAGGGATCAGAACAGAAAACAATAGGTATGCTATACCTAAATTGAGTTTGAACGGATGATTGAGCTTTGATGTGTTTGAGATTTGGAAGACGGAGGCCTTTTGAGTGGTAGAAGCAAAGAACAAGAAGCTTGTTGCTTGGTATTAGAGTTTGTATGGAGGATGGAGTGTAATCCTTCTTTGGACTTAAAATTTGGTAACCCCTTTGAAAGAATAACCATGGGGGCTATTTATAGGAGGAGAGGTGAATCTGGTTGGTGCCAGGAGAGGAATTCAGTTAGCCCACGAGGCTGGCTTTGGGATGCATTGGTGGCCAAGTTTCTTCCTCAAGAAAAGTAGGTGGGGAACCGACCATCGCGCGATGGTTTGGAACCGTCGCGCGAAGGTGCACCCTGGCGCGCGATGGTCAACGGTCAAACTTTGTCCGCCTGGCAGTTTGACCATCGCGCGATGGTTCCATACTGTCGCGCGACGGTGCGCCCTGGTGCACGATGATTGCGCCTTGGCGCGCGTCAGTAGGGTTTTTGGCTTTTGGAAGTGGCTTAGGCTAGATTAGGTTCAAGGGTTTTTCAAACACTCAAAGCTCAAATACTCGACATTCCCAGGGTGTTCTTGATCCGTTTCATCATCGGGGAATCAAAAATCGTAAGTAAACTAATCTGGAAGCCCAGATTGGGGTGTCTACAGAGCTCTTTATTTATGCCTTGGTTTTTGTCTAAGCCGCCCTTGCGGGTTTTCGACCTAGCAGGCTGCTCTAATTTTTGCTTGGGTTCGCCCACCCTTGTGGTTTTCGGCCCAACGAGCGTCTCTCAGGCGTAATACTTCCTCAGCTTGTCGATGTTGACTGGTGTTGCGAATTCCATCCCATCCAAATCTGCAATGTATGCTGCTCCTCCAGATAGTATGCGTTTGATAAAGTAGGGTCCTCCCCAGTTGGGTCTAAACTTGCCTCTTGGGTCTAAAACGTGACGGCGGATTGCTTTGAGCACCATATCACCCACTTTAATGTCCCTTGGCTTCACCTTTTTGTTGAATGCTCGTGCGATGCGGCGTTGATACCCTTGCACGTGGTATAACGCTCTCAACCTTCATTCGTCTAGTAATGCCAGCTCATCGTGGCGGTTTTGAACCTAATCTCCTTCAATCATTTCAGTTTCAGCCAAAAACCCTTAGTGATGGTAATTCCTGTTCAACGGGCAAAACAGCTTCCATCCCATAGACCAAGGAATAGGGAGTGGCCCCAGTTGAAGTCCTTTCAGTCGTTCGATAACCCCATAGTGCTAAAGGTAGCATTTCTGGCCAGTCCATGTAGATGTCGATAGTCTTTCGCAGAATCCCTTTGATATTTTTATTTGCAGCTTCAACTGCTCCATTGGTTTGAGGCCGATAAGTAGATGATCGATGATTCTGTATTCCAAACTCAGCAAAAATCTTCTTTGTTGCCCCTTTGAAGTGCGATCCAGTGTCATAGATGAACTCGTGAGATACACCATACCGATAGATGATATTGGTGCAGATAAACTTGGCCACATGAGTGGCTTTAAGAGTATCATAAGAAGCTGCTTCTACCCACTTGGTGAAGTAGTCAATGGCCACCAAGATAAATTGATGCTTGTATTTCCCTTTTGGATTTATACTCCTGATGACATCTATTCCCCAAGTGGAGAATGGCCAAGGGGATGTCATGCTATATAAATTCGTAGGGGAATGAGCTAGTGATCAGCGTGAGTCTGGCATTTTTAGCATCAGCGAACATAGCTAGCACAATCAGATTCCATTATAATCCAGTAGTATCACTGATGTAGGATCTTCTTTGCCATCGTCACCCCACTCATGTGCGGTTGTAGACACCTCCCAAACGGGGCATCACCATACAGATTGATCAATGTTTGTTTGCTTTCCACTTCATAAACCAAGATTGTGGATATTCCCATGGCTAGGAATATCACCACACGAGAGCGGTTATCATCAAAACAGAGTCGCCACCAAGTTTATAAGAACTAGTAAAAACAAATAGAGATTCCGGGTACGGGAGCCAAAAGTACAATAAGAGGAAGGTATTAGGCACCCCTCTTTGCCCAGTCATGAGACTGGCCCATAATCGTTCGACATATGATAGATATTTGCTTTATTTAATTCTGAACACATAATCTGTTTTATTAGCCTTTAAATAGTTAATGGTGAGTCAAAATAGTAATTGAAACGTGCATAAGAAATAAGCAGGAAACAAATAGGCTATCCCAACAAATGGATTCCTCGGCCGGTGAATGGATGTCACGGCCGAGGGATCCCACTGGATCGATGTATTGGCCGAAGGATCGATCCCCCAGCTGATGTTCTTCCTCACACCAGACTAAATGATTAACAAAAAATCAAAACGCTACGATTAATGTATAAAAGCATAAAAGAACCAATCCATAGGCCCCTGGGCCTCACCACCTTGATCCCTTAGTTGCTTAATTGCTTTGGATTGACGGTGATTGACTGATTTACTTCTCGAAAATCCTAGGGTTAGGGTTTGTACTTCGGGGGCTTGATCGTCGGATTGCAACTGCCTTCGGGGTGTTAGGGCTTTTGTAGAGAGAGTATGAGAGAGTATTTCTGCAGGGATTCGTGGCTTATGAGGGTTGATTGTGATGTATATTTTGGAACCCTAAGTGCCTCTTTATATAGGCAATTGATGACTCACTCCGGCCAATCAAATGGCGTGAATCAATAAGGAATATACGGTAACAAAATCTCTGCTTGAAATCTACTTTGTAGCCCGAACGCATCAGAAAAAGGCCGCTAGGGTTTTTGAGAACGGATCAACGTTTGACAGAACATTCCAGAATCTGGAAAAATATCGATCTGGCGGCCGAGTAATGGATCTGGCGGCCGAGCAATGGATCTGGCGGCCGAAGAATGGATCTGGCTGCCGAGGAATCAATCTCTTAGGGAGATTTTCAAACAACATGTTTAACAGGTGAAAGATTGAAGTTGAGGCCGTGAGATCAATGTTACGGTCGACAGATGGATTTCCCTAGGATACTGTATTTCTGTCTGAAAGGCTATTTGGCTCTAAATTGGGTCCTCTAAGTGGCTACAAGTACTCACCAAAAGTCCATAGGTTTACAAGAAGTCAATCAGCAATCACTGTATCCATTCATCATCGGGATGGTCTCCAAGGTGGGACTTGAAATAACCGTTAGGCCAAATTGGGGTGTCTACTGATGCCCCTCTTTGACTGAACTTAGACGGATCGCGAGACATGTCTAAGTAAGAGTCAAAGCTGTAAAACAACTTCAATTTGGTCGAACAACTATTCCAAGGGTTTTTTGAAAAAGGTTTTAGTTATGGTCGGGCCGGGAGGCTGCCTATGTATTCCACAAAGGAAATTCAGACCAATCGTAGTTCGATGGGCAATAAAAAAGAAAGTTCAGAGGGTTAGAGACAGAAGACGTACCTTCAGGCTTAAAAAGCCGTAGTGCAACGTACCTGGGCTATGCCAGGATTTTGGCAAAGAGTAGTTGAAGGAGCGCGGGGCTGCCGGGGAAATTTTTGCGGAGAGCATCTTTAGAATTTTGGGGTAGATCAATACACAGCGGGTGAGTCATTTGCTTTTCCTGATCATCCTTACTTTGGCTGAGGGGAGCTTGGTAGGGTAGCCTATCCTTGCGAATGAGCTTGATGGAATTAATGTAATTGGGGTGGAATCCAAGCCATCTTCTGGATCGGACGCCGATTTTGAGATATGGGGGCACGAGGCCAGTAGCTGGAGCACAAAGCTTGAGATGAGAGAATCGAGTCGCGGAGCCGGTTGCAGTCATAAGGCAAGAGCCTGAGGAGTCAGAACGCGGAGCTTGAAGTAATCGAACCGAGGCGCGGAACCGGTTGTAATCATAAGGCTGAAGGTCTGAGCACGAAGCTTTTCCATCATAAATTTTGGCATAGAGCCAGAGGATCGAGGCACTGGACTGATCAATAAAACTGAGGCACGGAGCTGGTTGATTGCAAAATTGACCTGTTTCATGAGTGAGAGAGAGATGCAAAACATAACATGTATATGATGATGGTGGTTTAGATGTGATAATGGTGATGTAATTGATGCATATGTGCATGGGCCCGTGCGTGTGTGTTTGTTTTAAGTGTAGAGCTTCCTTCAAGTTCTGGACTTGAGCATTCAGAGAATAGAGCTTGAGCATCCAGTACACAGTGGTTGGGCATTTAAGCGTAGAGCTTGAGCATTCAAGTGTAGAACTTGAGCGTCCAGTACACAATGGTTGGGTATTCGAAGAGCTTCGAGCATTCAAAGTGTTGGACTTTGAGCATTCAAGCATAGAGCTTAAGAACAGATGATATCTTGGTGATGTTGGCATGGAGCCTGTTGAGATAATGGGCGTAGAGCCGCTGAGTTTGTGGACCTAGAGCCGCTGAGTTTATGGGCGTAGAGCCGCTGAGTTTGTGGGTGTAGAGCCGTTGATAGAACCGCTAAGTGAGTACGAGTGCGGAGCTACTGGGATCATGAGATAGTGAGCGTAGAGCTGCGAAGTGACTGAGTATATGAGCACGGAGCTACTTGAATGAGAGAAGTTGTTGAGATGGAGCTCGTTGAGATGGTGAGCATGGAGCTGCCAAGATCATGAGCGTAGAGCTATCGAGTAACTTGATGGTAGTGAGCATGAGGTAGATAGTGAACATGGAACTGCTGAGATAATGAGCTCGGGGCTGTTGAGTGACGTGAGCGTAGAGCTGCTGAGATGAGCATAGAGCTGTTGAATGTGTGCATAGAGCTACTAATAGTGAGCGTAGATCCGCTGAGCAATTTGATGGAGATGGTGAGTAGCTTGATGTAATGAAGATGAGCACATGTTGTTGCTGAGCTGGTGATCATAGAGCTGCGGAGCTTGGAATGATGAGTTTATGGGCACAGTGCTGTAGAGTAGCTTGAAGTATAGAGCTGTGAGATGAGTGCAGGGCTGTTGAGTGACTTGGGCACAGGGCTGCTAAATAAGCACAGAGCTGCTGAGATAGCGAGCTGTTAGATGATGAGTTCCTAGGCGTAGAGCCGCTGAGCGAGTAAGCATAGAGCTGTGGGGATGGCAAGCATGGAGCTGCTATATGAGCGTAGAGCTACTGGTATGGAGCTGCTGAGTTGATACGCTAGTGAGCACAGAGCAGTAAGATGAGTACAGGGCTGCTGAGTGACTTGAATATAGAGCTGATGGAGCTGCTATGTGATAGGGATAATGATCACGAGGCTACGGAACCTGGGAATAGTGAGTTTACAGGCACAAGGCCGTTGGGTAGCTGGGTACCGAACTGCTAGGTGATCAGGAGTTGCAGAGTTGTCAAGATGGAGTAGCTTAATGGTGGTGAGTAAGTACGGGGCTGCTTGAGTGACTTGAGCACAAGGCTGCTGAATGAATAGAGCTGCTAAAACTGCTAAGTGACAGGGCTACAGAGCTTGAGATAGCAGGTACGGAGCTGCTGAGATGGTGGGGCCATTGGTAATGAGTTGTTGTGAGTAAGACGGAGAGCGTGAAGCCACGGGGTTGCTGAGTGATAGCGAGCCTGGAATTTTAACATAGGCCGTGATGGGAGGAGTGCTCCCAAGGCTATTCTAATCATTCTTTGTCATTAATTTTGTCGGTCATGGACCCAAAACTTCATGTTTGCTTGAATTAGTGCATTGAACAAGATCTGATGCTGCTATGGGAGATAGATTAGGGGGCCAGGAAATAGATCTAGCGGCCGAAGAATCAATGTCTCGGCCAAAGAATCGATGTCTCGGCTGTGAGAAAGCCAAAAGTTAGAAAATCAATTTAAGTTTGGTTTAATCGATCTCACGGCTCATTTTTTCGATTCACCTCTCCCTCACTTTTCCTCCACCCCTCTTGTCCGAGTACCTCCGGCGACCACCACCATTCGCCATTGTTCTTCTCCATCATCACCGTCACCGTTGTTCTCGGCCACCTTCCGCCGCTGCTTTTTTTTAGTCCACGATGGCTACGCCACCTTCGTCCTCCTCTACTGACGTTCCATCTTCCGTTGCGGGTCCCTCCTCACACCCTACATGTGGGTGCAACCGTCCTTCTTCCGATGAAGAGGTGGTTGAAGAGCCTGTTCCGTTCGATGCTGCTACCTACGTCCTTCCTTCGCTTAGGTTGGGTTCTGGCGGATTCTTGCAGTACCACCCTCCTGTTGGTGGTCCAGATGCCGAGGTGGTTCGCAGGGAGCCTGAGCAACACTTGAGTGTTCTCAACGTTCCGGTAAGCTTTCCGTATTTCCTGAGAAAACAAAAGTTTATTCTATTTAGTTCACGATTTGGTTTGAAATGAATTTTTTATGTTCACGGGACATGATCCTTTTTATTCTCAGCCAGGGGCACTAATGAGAAGGACCCATAGCAGGGTCAAAATTACTTTGCTTGAAAAGATTAGAATGCCCCTATTTAGGCAATGCATGCTTCTTTGATGTCAAGTTGGTGCCCCTATTTTTTTATTTGTTTATGCAATTATGAAATTAACTCTCTTTTCATTCTTGGTGGAATTTTGCAGAGAAATAGGAGATTGGAGGCTCGCGGTGGAGGCAAGGAAGTGCACAAGTGGTTTTTGACGCTGCCAGAGCAAGCTCGGGAGTTGGTGCGTGCTACGGGCTTTGAGGCGTTTGTTCTGGGCCTCAATCTTTCAAAGGTTGATTGGTCCTTGATGACTTCACTGGTGGAAAGATGGTGGGATACCACCAACACATTCCACTTCCCTTCTGCCACTGAGATGACAATTACGCCGGGCGATTTCTCCCTTCTGACTGGTTTGCAGGTAGGTGGAGTTCCTCTTCGGATCGATCCGAAGCTTTGGTAGCGGGTAGGAGCTTTGGAGTGGTTTTTGGGCAAAGTGCCTCCCCTCCACTCATGCGGTCATGTTGACGTCTCTTGGCTGAGCAAGACTTTCATGAAGGCTGATATTTTGACTCAGGTGAGCGTCGAGCAGCTGACACGGGCTTTCCTTCTCTACCTCTTTGGGCAGACATTGTTTGCCAACAAGGATAGCTCGATACACACACAGATTTTGGCCCCTTTGCAACACTTGGAGGCCGTTTGGGAGTTCTATTGGGGAGCATCCGCTTTGGCAACCTTGGGGCTTGTTCACGGGATAAGATAGAGCCTCATCCTTGGCGGTCACTACCGAGTGCTTGAGGTATATCCTTCTTCCCTTTCCTTCTTTCTCACTTTGATTTTTCTTGGTATTGAGTCATGTTAATCCATCTTTCAGCTCTGGGCTTTTGGGCATCTTCTTCAATTTCCGACTGACACCAAGCATGAGGATGTGAACTGTGTACCTCGCTACGAGCGATGGTTGGTGGGGCAACGAAAGCCACGGTCACCTGTTCTGAGCCTTCCTGAGTGGCGACGAGTTTTGGACCGGTTGACGGTCGATCATGTACTTCTCTTTTCTTGTATTCCTTGTCTTTGGATTTTCATATCTTTATATTGCAACTGATTTGGCTTTATTTGCAAGTGCGGTTTGACCCTTGGAGTGGTGTACCAAAGGACGCACCTCTTGCGCGTTCAAGGGTTCTGGATCGTACTCGTAGCTTGCTTGAGGGCCCCTTTTGCCGACCTTGGTACCTGGGCGATCGGGTGGCTAGTCAGTGGCGCCCACGCGCTAAGGCTCTCCAATTCGTTCCTCCTCCTCCTCCAACGTCGATGAGATCCACCTCCTCAATGTCCAAGGAAGACTTGAGGAATGCTCGGATTAGAGACTGGGTGGACTTGCTTCTTCAAGCGGGAGACTATACGGAGTATTGCCACCTCTTCTTGACTCCGCCTGCCGCTCCTCCTGTTGCTCCCATTTGGCCACGGGCCCCTTCCTTTGTCTTCTTCCACTCTGTTGATGGAGAGGAGGAGTGCTTGGCGCTTACTCCTTGCTCGACTCAGCTTTATACGTTGCCAGCCGGAACTTTGCAGGTACTGTCTCATCTCAAGTTTCTTCTTGCCTCATCGTTGTGTCCTGTGTTGTAATGTTTTGATTATCCCACAGGTGCCCGCTGAGATAGTGTAAGAATGGCTTCATGCTTATCAGAGTGCGGAGGCTTTGGTTTGGAGGCAGCGCCGTCGAATCCTTGAGGTATGATTTTCCCATACATTTCCTTTGCTTTGTATCCTTTCTTGATTTTGAGCGCTTGTATCCTTTCTTTGTAGCTTGAAGCTGAACGAGCTCCTGTCGCTAGTGGGGAGGATAATGAGCAATCCCCTTCTTCATCTCAGAGATCGTCTCGGAGACGCCGTCATGACTAGCCTTAGGATTTCTTTTTCTTTCCTGTCCATAGTTAGCAAAAAGATAGACAGAAATTGTATTTTTGTAGCGAAAGCAACCACAGCGATGATTTTGTAATCAAGCTTTTATTCATCAAATGAGAAATGCTTTTCGTGCCTCTAAATGTCTCGAGATTGCATGTGATAGTCAAAACATAGCTTTTAAAAATTGTTTTAAGCAGGTATCTGTTGTTTACAGCGATTTGTGTAAAATGGAACACCGACCGAGGAATTGATAATACGGCTGATGATTCGATGTTTCAACCGATATATCGATCCTTTGACCGTTACTCCTATTTTCTAAAGAAGCTAGATTTTGTTTTTAACCAAGTGGCATCCTCCTTTTTCTTCCTTTTCATGCTTGATTTTGACTTATGCCTTTTTGTTTTTGCCATATTCCGTGGTTCCTTATGTCAAATTCTAGAATCTTTGAGATATCTTGCCCATTGTGTTAATGACCTTCAAGTTGGAAGGGATGAACGATAATTCTCATGTCTTTTGCTATTGTCAATTCTTTGAGAAAAGCATACTTATCATTTGCGAGCTCAATACGCAGGGTTAGCTATGCCTATCATGGAGTACAAACTTATTGATATCTTCTCTCCACATGTTTGGGCCGTATCTCAAAGTGAGATTGCCTATGTATCCCAGACAGGGAATCAAGCTTTTTACGTAGTTCCAAAATCACAACCTTTGGGCTTGGTTTTCCACTCTTGGTTTTTCTCCTCACATGCTCTTGATTTTGCCTAAGTTACCTAATGGAGGTTGAGTCCCTAGCGAGCTTTTCTTCAAATGCCTTAACTTTTGCCTAGGCTGCGCTTTTGCAGTTTCTTGTCCTAGCAGGCTTTGCTCTTTACTTTTGCTTGGGTTCTTTGGTCACCCAACGAGCATCTCTCACAAGAGGGTTCCTGTAGTTTGGAGAGGAATTTGGTAGAGATATTTTTCTGAATCTCCCTTGTGTTTGTCCTTTCATAATGGGCAAGCTAACTCTAAGTGTTCTTGCGGAGATAGCGTCTTCTTTCTAAGTTTTGACAAAAACCTAGTTTCTTAAGCAACTAAAGTTCATCCCTGCTTTCCCCTCTGTCAACGACACAAAGAACTTGATTCGTTAAAGTTTCCCTTGTTTGACAAAGAGACTGTAGTATATGGCAATTGCAATTTAGGAATCAAAAACATTGGATAAGCATAGTTTAGAAGATAAAACAAGAATTCAGCAGAAATAAAATGCCCAAACAGGGGCCCAGAATATGTCCTAGCTTAATTTAGAAAATAAAAGTAATGTTCATTGCTTTTTGCCATGTCGTGACTTTCTCAGCTATTGTAGCATTTCGGGGCCATCTTCCTTTTCTTTGCCCTTCACAATTTTATACTCTTTTCCACCCTCTTCTTTGCCAAACAGGGCCTTTGAACTAGATCTGTCTTCAAATCTTGCATAGTGACTACCTCTTTGAGACATAAGCAGTCCCCAAATGGAAATATCAGCCTAGGTTTTCATCACCTCTTCCCTCTTCTCATTGATTGTGCAGCCATTTTCCACTTGGTTAAATAGTGATGCTAAAGAGACTCCATCGAGCGGATCATCGTACTCTCCTTCCATTTCGTCGAAGTCACTTTCTCCCTTTTGATATGGGTCTGTGTATATAAAATCTAGATCCTTTTCTTCCTCTACCCATTGGCTGTAGTCGCATTCTTCATAGGGATTGACCCATGGTTGTATTTGGAACTCCTCCACTTCTTCTATAAGGTTGATTGTTTCCCGGACAATGGGAGGCATTGGAATTTTGAGATGATTGATGGGCACCACTATTTGAGCAGGCTTAAAGCGGGCATGCCTTCTCATCATGATGACCCTCTCCTTTTCCTTCTTCCTATTCTCAAACCAGATACGTAGCCACTCATCATTTTCCGCAAATGGAATGTCTGGATCCTCTAATTTGTGTTTTGCCCAGGAATGCTCTTCCCATTTCTTTAGATTTTCCTCTTTCGCTTGCTCCTCTTTGTCACTTTTGTCAGATATGTCGGGATCGATGACTTCTGATTGATCGGACTCATTGTTTTCTTCTTCCTCCATCATGAAACATCCATTCTCTTCTGGGAAGGTCAAGGTTGGCTTGGTTTGGGTGTTTTGGACAATGTATTGGCTGGATTATATAGGGGGTTGTGAGACAAGCTTATAAGATTGATATTTCAGGGTGGTTCAGCATTGTGGGGTGGTTTGGCTTGCACATCAGGTTGTGGAGGTTTTATGGCTCGACTATCAATGAGGTCTTGGATGTCATGGCGAAGATGCATGCAGCTATCTATCTCATGCCCAGGGTGTTAGTGGAAGGCACATTGTTTGTTGGGGTCATGGTTTGGGCCATAAGGCGGCAGAGGAGGTGGTTTGTTCAAGGGTTTGAGATGCCCTTGACGGCTTAGAATGGTTAAGGTTTGGGAGAGAGTCGTGTAGAGAGGGTCAAAATTGCGACGGGGGCGATTTGAGTTTCAAGAGGAGCTAGTCTGGAAAGGATCTTGTGGTAAGGCTGGGTCAAGGGTGTTTACGGAGGCATGAGGTGTGCGGGTTGGAAAGGTTTTCTTGGGTTGAGGAGCTTCTTCTTTTCCAATGAGTCCCAGTTTGATTCCTTCTTCAATCTCCAACCCAGTAGCATGCAGGCGTTTGAAATCAGTGATAGCCTGAGTATAGATATGCTCAAGATACTTGGACTGCAGATTCTTGACAACTATCCTCACTTGATCTTCCTCAGAGGGACGGTTCTTCATCTTAGCGGCTTTTTCTCTCCATCTTGCCACAAAGGTAGCAAAGTCTTCGTTTGTCTCTTGCTTGGTCAATTCGGGACTTTCTGTTGTTACCACTTTAAGAGGATTCTCATCTTCTTCCATGTCTTCTTCATCCTCAGTATCTCTTGCCGCTTTCTCGGCTAGCAAAACAGCGATTTGAGCTTGGAGATCGGCAATAGTGGCGTCGTTGTCTGCCATGGGAGGGGAGGATAGCTTGGTGAAGTTCGGGATTTGGCAGATGATTGGGTTTGCTGAGAAGATAACCGCGAAGAACCAGGAAGTGATGGAGACCGTTGCGGTAGAGGTGTTCTGACGGGCGAGGATGACAGGTGGGATGGCTGCAAAGACCTCTGTTTGGCGTGGCTTCAGGTGTTGTAAGAGTATAAAACTGGCTGTGGTTGCTTCTTTGTTCTACCTATCGTGCCTGCTTAAAAAGTAGAATACCTGTAAGTTAGTACTTGGTTGTATTGGGTTAGGATTTGGGCTGAAAATCCCAACCCTTCTGCACAGAAAGAGAAGTTACAACAACAATTTATACAAGGTGTGAGGAAGAACTTCAGAGCAAAATGCAGGAAAATTCCTTAACCTGCGGGTTCCTGTCTTATTTTGATAAGTTTTATGGCTCTCTAACACATGTAAGGTTTGGGTAGTCTCAAGGGTGCTCCATTGTCAAAAGGGCACCAGCCCATCATAGGCGGTAATCGGGTGATTTCCTTTTTGATATAACACTAGGTACAAGTGACCGTGGAGTTTGCTAGAACCCCTAACATAACCCGTGACATGCCGGGATATTAGGTGAACTCAACGAGGTTGCCCGCTTGATGCATATGATAAAAGAATTAGATAAAGCAAGTATTGATCCTATGTAGAACTTTCTGGTTATGACTCTCAAGTCCCCACCAAAGTCACCAAAAACTGTAGACACCTCCCAAACGGGGCATCACCATACAGATTGATCAATGTTTGTTTGTTTTCCACTTCATAAACCAAGATCGTGGATATTCCCATGGCTAGGAACATCACCACACAATAGCGGTTATCATCAAAACAGAGTCGCCACCTAGTTTATAAAAACTAGGAAAAACAAATAGAGATTCCGGGTACGAGAGCCAAAAGTACAATAAGGGGAAGGTATTAGGCACCCCTCTTTGCCCAGTCGTGAGACTGGCCCATAATCGTTCGACATATGATTGATATTTGCTTTATTTAATTCTAAACACATAATCTGTTTTATTAGCCTTTAAACAGTTAATGGTGAGTCAAGATAGTAACCGAAACGTGCATTAGAAATAAGCAGGAAACAAATAGGCTATCCCAACAAATGGATTCCTCAGCCGGTGAATGGATGTCACTGCCGAGGGATCCCACTGGATCGATGTATCAGCCGAAGGATTGATCCCCCAGCCGATGTTCTTCCTCACACCAGACTAAATGATTAACAGAAAATCAAAATGCTACAATTAATGTATAAAAGCATAAAAAAACCAAACGATAGGCTCTTGGGCCTCACCACTTTGATCCCTCAGTTGCTTGATTGCTTTGGATTGAGGGTGACTAACTGATTTGCTTCTCGAAAACCCTAGGGTTAGGGTTTGTACTTCGGAGGCTTGATCGTCGGATTGCGGCTGCCTTCGAGGTGTTAGAGCTTTTGTAGAGAGAGTATTTCTATAGGGATTTGTGGCTTATGAGGGTTGATTGTGATGTACGTTTTGGAACCCTAAGTGCCTCTTCATATAGGCAATTGATGACTCACTCCGGCCAATCAAATGGCGTGAATCAATAAGGAATATAGGGTAACAAGATCTCTGCTTAAAATCTACTTCGTAGCCCGAACGCATCGGAAAAAGTCTGCTAGGGTTTTAAGAACGGATCAAACGTTTGACAGAACATTCCAGAATCTGGAAAAAGAACGATTTGGCGGCTGAGGAATGGATCTGGTGGCCGAAGAATGGATCTAGCTGCCGAGGATTCAATCTCTCAAGGAGATTTTCAAACAACATGTTTCACGGGTGAAAGAATGAAGTTGAGGCCGTGAGATCAATGTTACGGCCGACAGATGGATTTCCCTAGGATACTGTATTTCTGTCTGAAAGGCTATTTGGCTCTAAATTGGGTCCTCTAAGTGGCTAAAAGTACTCACCAAAAGTCCATGGGTTTACAAGAAGTCAATCAGCAATCACTGTATCCATTAATCATTAGGATGGGCACTAAGGTGGGACTTGAAATAATCGTTAGGCCAAATTGGGGTGTCTACAGCGGTCCACAAATTTCTTCGTGTATTTCCTCCATTACCTTTTGACTTTCTTCTATTGTGACACAAAGTTGATTGGAGCCTAGATGTGCTTTTCATTATAGTGCTCCGCTGCAAACTACAAATCGGGTGGCAAACTTCCACAGAGCCTTCTTGTCCTTTGAGGTGGCTTCGGAGGGATACTCTCCTTATTTTAGCAATTTCTTCACGTCCTCATACAATGGTTTTCCATCGTCTTCACTCTCCTCAGTGAAAGTACACTCACATGCTGGCTTGACCTTTTGCTCGATCATTAGCGGCTGCATTGTGAATCCCAGGGGTATTTCGACCATAGAGGCCAATGTTGCCAGTGCATCTGCGAACCTATTACTCACTCGTGGAGTGTGCGTGAAGATAATGGAGTCGAATTGTGGAATTAGAGCTTCCAGCACAGAGTGGTATAGTTTTAGCGTGTCCTCTTTAACCTTCCAGTCTCCTCTTGCTTTGGACACCACTAAGTTCGAATCTCCAATGACCTCTACCCTTTTTGCCCCTAGTTCCAGTGTTGCCTCTATTCTAGCAATGCAGGCTTTGTACTCAGCTTGGTTGTTGGTGACCTCAAACCCTAGTTTGTATGACAGAGGGATATGAGAGTCGTTGGGGGGAAACTAACAATACTCCTATGCCATACCCACATTGGTTTGATGCTCCATCGAAGTAAAGCTGCCAAGTGTCGTCTAGAAGACACAAGATGTCCTTGTCTGGGAACATGAAATCTTCTGCCTCAACCTCTGTTACAGGATGATCTGCCAAGAATTCTGCCATAGCCCTTACTTTTACTAATTTCCTTGTCATGTATTTGAGGTCAAACTCTGCTAACAGCAATAACCATCTAGCCAGTCTTCCATTAAGTCCTGGCTTCTTAAAAAGATATTTGATTGGGTCTAATCGAAAAACCAGAACTACCGGATGTGCTAATAGATAATGCCTTAGTTTCTTCATGGCCCATACTATCCCCCAACAGGTCTTCTCCAAAGGAGTGTATCTCGTTTCATAATTCATCATCTTTTTGCTGAGGTAGTATATGGCACACTGTACTTTAGCGTCGTTTTCTTGTGCTAGCATGCATCCCATGGACGTGTCCGTTACTGAGAGGTACAAAATCAATGGTTTTCTAGGGATGGGTGGTGATAACACTGGCGGGTTTTGAAGGTACTCCTTGACTGCCTCGAATGCCCGTTGACAGTCTTGATTCCACTCAAAATCTATGTCTTTCTTCAAAAGCTTGAAGAGAGGTTCGCAAGTGGCTATGAGTTTGGAAATGACCCTGCTAATAAACTGCACCTTTCCCAGAAAGCTCCTTACTTCCTTCTCTGTCTTTGGCGGCGGTATCTCCATGATAGCTTGTATCTTGGAAGGGTCCACTTCGATTCCTCTCTGAGTGATAAGGAATCCTAACATCTTTCCAGCGGTTACTCCAAAAGTACATTTTTGAGGATTAAGACGTAACTTGTATTGCCTAATCCTCTCAAAGAACTTTCGGAGTGCTTCGTAGTGTCCTTCCCTTTCCTTTGATTTGACTATCATATCATCGACGTATACTTCTACTTCTTTGTGCATCATGTCATGCAGCAGTGTTGTAACCATCCTTTGGTAAGTGGTTCCAGCATTCTTCAACCCAAATGGCATCACTCGGTAGCAGTAGGTTCCCCATGGTGTGGTGAAGGTGGTTTTCTCCCTATCTTCAGGTGACATTAGTATCTGATTATACCCAGAAAATCCATCCATGAAAGATAGCAACGCATGTCTCGCAGTGTTGTCCACTAATTCATCTATATGAGGTAATGGAAAGTCATCCTTCGGACTAGCCTTGTTGAGATCTCGGAAATCTACGCAAACCCTGATTCCCCCAGTCTTCTTTGGTACCGGAATGATGTTGGCTACCCATCGTGGATATTCAGTGACTATAAGAAAACCGGCGCTGATTTGTTTAGTGACCTTTTCGCTTATCTTTAAGACCCAGTCGGGGCGCATACGTCTTAGCTTTTGTTTAATAGGTTTTACATCGGGATAAAGTGGAATTTTGTGCTGAACAATTTCGGGGTCTATTCCAGGTATGTCCTCATAAGACCAGGTAAAAACATCTTTGTATTCTTTTAGCAAAAGGATTAATTTTTCACTTTCTTGAGAAGATAGTGTTGAACCGATTTTAACCAATTTAGGCTCGTTTTTAGAGCCTATGTTAGCTGTGATTATTTCCTCAGCAAAAGGTTTGGCATGCCTTTCTTCTTCTCTCTCGATGAATTCTAGAATTTCTTTTGAAATTTCTTCCTCAAAAATTGGATTATCAGAATCCACACAATTAATCATAGGCAAAGTGAAATACTCTAAATCCTCTTTCTCATTGCTAAAATTGTCAAAAGACATTTCAGAATCAAATTCAAAATAAATATCTTGCCTTGGCGATTTGATCGGGCCTTCCTCACTAGACTCAGTAGCTTCCTCACTAGACTCGGTAGTTTGAAAAGATGAAAAACTAGACTCATAGAGGGTTGACTCAGAATCGGAATCAGAGTCGGAACTAATATCAGAGTCAGCATTTTTTATTTTTTGTTTTAGATTGTGTTCCACAGTCCAGTTTGGATAAGCCCCTTCTACAGCATCCACAATCAGCTTAGAGCTATCTTTTTCCTCACCAAGGTTGATCATCAGCACTTCACTGTCATCTTGATTCGCACTTTCATTACTATCACCATGCAAATCTTGAAAGGCCATTTGGTTGGCCACTGTCATTGCTTCTTCTAGTTGAGCTTCAACCTCTTCTTCATCGCTATTGTTAGCTTTTTGTGTGCCAACAAATCCCCGCCAATTGCCAAACCTATCTGTGATGGGGTGGATCACCCTTATTTCATCATTGGTAACCCCCTCATCAAAGAGTAGGTTTAGCGATACTTTGTCTAGTGGATCATTGTCAACAAACTCTTCTTCCTTTGCTTCTTCAACTTCGAGGTTGTCCACCTCATCTATTGGCCAGTAGTCATTGGTAGGTGCGTAAGGGTCATAGAAATAGATCGGGACCCTACAAAGTTCTTTTTCTTCAATTATTTCTTCTATCTCTTCATTGTTGACCATTCTTGTGAACTTGATGTGGTTATCTTCAAAGATAACTACCCCAGGCTTCGGTTGATCCATCGGGGTGATGTACTTAGAAGGGTCAAAAACCTTGACAGTGGGATTGAACGGGCCAAACAGCTTGGTGACAATTTGAAAGTGCAAATCGAACATGAACAATGATGCAACCATTTTTACCTGAAATTTTTTCCTTTAGTTAGATTGGTTAGCTTACCCCCTTTTTCTTGATTTCAAAAGCCCCTAAGGCTATCCTGCAAAAGAGAATTTTACAACATACATATATACAATGGGTGTGAGGAAGAACTTTTACAAACAAATGCAAGTAGATTCTTAGCCTGCAGGTTCCTGTCTTATTTTGGTAAGTTCTATGGCTCTTCTAATCACATGTATGGTTTGGGTGGTCTCAAGGGTGCTCCATTGTCAAAGGGCACTAGTCCTTTTGCCAGCCCATCATAGGCGGCGATCGGGTGATCCCCTTTTGATATACCACTAGGTACAGATGACTATGGAGTTTGCTGGAACCCCTAACATAGCCTGTGACATGCCGGGATATTAGGTGAACTCAACGAGATTGCCCGGTCAATGCATATGATACAATAATTAAATAAAGCAAGTATTGACCCTATGTCGAATTTTCTGGTTATGGCTCTCACCTCCCCAGCAGAGTCACCAAAAACTGTAGACACCTCCCAAACAGGGCATCGCCATACAGAGTGATCGTGTTTGTTTGCTTCCACTTCATAAACCAAGGTCGCGAACATTCCCATGGCTAGGAACATCGCCACACGATAGCGGTTATTATCAAAATAGAGTCGCCACCTAATTTATAAAAACTAGGAAAAACAAATAGAAATTCTGGGTACGGGAGCCAAAAGTACAATAAGGGGAAGGTGTTAGGCACCCCTCTTTGCCAGGTCGTGAGACCGGCCCCTAATCACTCGACATACGATATGTGGTTGCTTTATTTAATTCTAAACACATAACCTGTTTTTAGCCTTTAACAGTTGATAAGGTGAGCCAAGACGATAATTGAAAGCATGCATCAAAATAGAAAAACAGGTTGTCCCAGAGAATGGATCCCATGGTAGATGAATAGATGTCACGGCCGAAGGATCCTTCTAGATTGATGTATCGGCCGAGGGAACGATATCCCAGAAGATGATCTTCCTCACACCAGAACGAACAGTTAATCAGAAACTTAAAATACTACGATTAAGATACAATAACTGAAAAGTAAATCAAGCCATAGGCCCCTGGGCCTCACCACCTTGATCCCTCAGTGCACAATTGCTTCGGATTGAGGGTGATTGACTGACTTCTTTCTCGAAAACCCTAGGGTTAGGATTTATACTTCGAGGTTTGATTGCTCGGATTGCGGCTGCCTTCGAGATGTTAGGGCTTTTGTAGAGGGAGTATGAGAGAGTGTTTCTACAGAGTTTTGTGGCTGATGAGGGTGGATTGTGTGTATATTTTGGAACACTAAGTGCCTCTTTATATAGGCAATTGGTGACTCACTCTGGCCAATCAAATGACGTGAATCAATAAGGTAGTTTAGGGTTGAAAGATCTCTGCTTAAAATCTATTTCGTAGCCCTAAAGAATCGGGGAATGGCTGCTAGGGTTTTGAGCATCGGATCAAATGATTGACAGAACATTCCAGAATCTGGAAAAAGGACGATTTGGCGGCCGAGGAATGGTTCTCATGGGTGAGGAATCAATCTCTCTGGGAGATTTTCAAACAACATGTTTCACGGGTGAAAGAATGCAGTTGGGGCTGTGAGATCAATCTTGCGGCCGATAGATGTATTCTCCCAGGATGCTGTATTTTTGTCTGAAAGGCTATATGGCTCTGAATTGGGTCCTCTAAGTGGCTAAAAGTACTCACCGAAATTCCACGGGTTTACGAGAAGTCAATCATCAATCATTGTATCCATTCATCATCGGGATGGTCCCCAAGGTGGGACTTGAAATAATCGTTAGGCCAAATTGGGTGTCTACAGGTTTTGCTTAATTCTTCATAACAACTTTTAGTACACCAATCCCCCATGACTTGAAAACTACAATTTGGCCTCTCCGAAACCAGTGTCCCTTCTCTTCTTCCCTTTTGGATAAATTACGGACCAGTCCAGGTAATTGACCCATATTCCTAAGAACTCCAACCCAATCTAAAAATGCACCATCAAAGAAAGACCCACACTTTCCTACCTAGACTTGCAAGTAAATAAAAGTAAATCATACTTCTTAGTGGGAATTAAGGGATGGTTTTTGGAAGCCCCCCAAAGCTACACCATTTATTTTACCAAAAAGTAGAGACCCGAATCATCCCCTAAATCCTCGTTTGGCTCCCAACCATCCCTTCAAGCTTTTTGGTTTCTTTTCTTTCCCCATTCCCTAATTAAGGGGCTGTTTGATAAAACTTAAAACTGAAACTGAAAGATGAAAAATTAAGTACTGAAAGCCGAATGCTAATTTTTTTTAAGCTGAAAAGCTATTTGATAAATATATCAAGCACTGAATCAAAAAAATGATGAATTAATTTTAGTTCTGGTTCTCTCTTAATTTACTAATGCTCATAATGTACTTATGGTAGTGGTAGAGTGGTGATTGTTGTGGTGGTGGTGGTGGGTTGGTGGTGATGGAGTGAGTGTGGTGGCAGTGGAGTGATGGTAGTATAATGGTGGCAGTGAGTGGCAGCAGTGGAGTGATGATTGTGCAATGGTGGCATTGTGGTGGTGGTGGCGGCGGCATGGTAGTGGTGGTGGCGATGTGGTGGGGGTTGGAGTGGTGGTGTAGTGGTGGTGGTGGTGGTGGTGGAGTGGTTGTAGGAGTGGTGGTGGTAGAGTAATTGTAGGAGTAGTGGTGGTGGGAGTTGTGGTGGTGGTGGTGGTGGTGGTGGTGGTGATGGTGATGGTGGTGGTGGTGATGGAGTGGTTGTAGGAGTGGTGGTGGTGGTGTTGGTGGTGTGAGTGGTTATCGTGATGGTATGGTGGTTGAATGCAAGTACACAAGAATTCAGCCAAAATTAGGTAGTTTTTCGGGTGCTCTGAAATACGTACAGCCAAAAAAAAAAAGGGCGGGAAATATAATCTACAACACAAGGAACATATGACTATTTGGGTTATTTGAAAGTATTGTTGTAGAGTAATGTTATGAAATTTTATTGTTTTGCTAACTCAAGGTGTTCGGGTGAGCTTACGTGCATCTTGATTAATTAATCACAATTTTATTAATTGTGAGTCCGAGTGAAACTCACAAATAATACTACCTCCATCCCAAAATATTTATCTGGTCTGCAAAACAAAGATTAAAAAGTAATACATTTTTGTCAACAAAAAATTCAAACTTTTTTCATAAGTAAAATAGAAGAACCCTTTGATGTCTGGTAAGTTGAAAAAATTATGGATAAATTGTCCCTCCGTTAGCTTCGTAACTCCAACTTATTACAGAGACATTATCATTACACTTTTCACATTAATTTTTACCTCCACTTTCCATACATATCTTCTATAGAGACATCATCATTACACTTTTACTCGTGTCAACTTGATGGGGAATCGCAGCCCAGCCTCACAATAGCCATCAGGGGTACGATGATATGCTCAGGTCTGTGTTCGGCTTTGTCCTTTATCTGGTCACTAGCCACTCAGCTAATAACCACATCGTCTGGGATTCCGTACTCTCGGCAGAAGCTCTCATACTCCTCGAGGTCACCACTGAAGAAATGGGCGTGGGGGGAGACCTGACCCCTATCATAGAGATCGGTGACCTCTTTGTCCACGACCAGTGCAGCATCGCACCTAGATTGTGTAGATGTCGAGGCTTCAGCTCCGGAGCGGAACCTCGACTCGGCCTCTAGTCCTCTCTAGGGTTCGGCCTCAGACGGGGTAGGCAGCATGAACGTGATCTCTAGATCAATGAGGAACTCATCACCCCCAAACTCAAAGTCACGCTCGGTGTTCGAATCTTCGGACATGTTCGACACAACAGACATGTTCGAAGAAACGGAAGAATTTTGGTGCCGGCTCCTACTCCTATATAACCACTCTCGGATCAGTGAATCGACGGAGTC
This sequence comes from Rhododendron griersonianum, assembly GCA_018127125.1. NCBI lineage: Eukaryota > Viridiplantae > Streptophyta > Magnoliopsida > Ericales > Ericaceae > Rhododendron > Rhododendron griersonianum. Next base: position 3,878,158 of record CM030798.1, on the reverse strand, counting down.
GTCTCCCGAGCCTTCGGAGTCGGAGGAAATGAGGATGACCGGGTGAGCCAGACCTAACAGAACAAAAGAAACACAATGAAAATTCTTGTCGTCAGCAAATAAGACAAAGGACTCACGGAGTTCGGCTACTCCTCCTAGCTCACCCTGAACTATGCTACAATCGCGGGCTCGGAAAGCTCTCAAAGACCTAGTTTGGGGTTCGGCTACGATGCACCGGCGAAAGTGCGCTCGGCTTCACTTCAGAGTTAGACTCAAGGTCGGCTAGAGCCAACCAATGCCAAGACTGGGGCTCGGAAGAACAGATTGAAGATAGGGATGAACATCACTGTTCATCCCCAATTTCCCACTGTTCACAAAGAACAAAAACCCCACTAACGCAGGAAAAAACGACGGGGAACGTGCAGAAAAATGAAGAGAAGTAAAGAATAACGTAGATCAACCACATACCTGGAGATTTCTGGATGATCTGGGCTCTGAATCCGCAAAAAAAAGAAAGAAAAAGAAATCAAAGCTGGAGGTGAAGAGAAGGAGAGAGATGCTCTGGCGATGGAGTTCTAGAGAGAGAGAGTGTGTGTAACCCTCTCTCTCCTCCCGAAGGGGTTTATATAGGGCCTAGAAGCCCGTTCAAATTTCCCGCCCATAATTACATTGCCAAACCACATGCCAATTGGCTGATGACACGTGGCCTCGACAGAACAGCTGTACAGTGCCCTAATGCTTGCCAAACTTCCTTCCATCTGTCGCACCAATCCAGAAGTACTCACCTGGCACCCATCCATTAGGGCTCAACTCTGGTGGTGCAGCTTTTTCGAAAAGATAGTCAATGGCAAGGTTTGGCCAAACTGTGGCCACATCCGTAGTTACTCAGGTTCGACAAGCTTCGAAGTTCAGCCAGTGTAGACACCCCAATTGGCCTAACAATTATTTCAAGTCCTACCTTGGGGACCATCCCGATGATGAATGGATACAGTGATTGCTGATTGACTTCTCGTAAACCCATGGACTTTTGGTGAGTACTTTTAGCCACTTAGAGGACCCAATTCAAAGCTAAATAGCCTTTCAGACAGAAATACAGTATCCTAGGAGAATCCATCTACCGGCCGTAACATTGATCTCACGGCCTCAACATCATTCTTTCACCCGTGAAACATGTTGCTAGAAAATCTCCTTGAGAGATTGATTCCTCGGCAGCTAGATCCATTCTTCGGCTGCCACATCCTTTCTTCGGCCGCTAGATCGTCTTTTTCCAGAATTCTGGAATGTTTTGTCATTCGTTTGATCGACGCACCAATACCCTAGGAGCCTTTTTTCGATTCTTCAGGCTACGACAAGAGATTCAAGCAGAGATCTTCTAACCCTATACTACCTTATTGATTCACGCCATTTGATTGGCCAGAGTGAGTCATCCCATGCCTATATAAAGAGGCCTTAGGGTTCCGAATTAAACAACTCAATGCACCTTCTCACGAGCTAATACTCTGCAGAATCTATCTCCTATACTCTCTCTAAAAAAGCCCTAAACTCTTGTAGACAGCCGCGATCCGACGATCAAACCCCTGAAGTACAAACCCTATAACCCAGGGTTTCGAGAAAGAAGTCAGTCAATCACCCTCAATCCGAAGTAATTGTGCACTGAGGGATCAAGGTGGTGAGGCCCAGGGGCCTATGGTTTGATCTCTTTTACATTTTTGTACATTAATTATAGTATTTTAATTCTCTGTTAAGTATCTATTCTGGTGTGAGGAAGAACATCGGCTGGGGAATCAATCCTTTGGCTGATACATCGATCCAGTGGGATTCCTCGGCCGTGACATCCATTCACCGGCCGAGGGATCTATTTCCTGGGACAATTTATCTTTCTTGCTTATTTTGATGCATGCGTTCAATTACCATATTGGCTCACCTTATCAACTGTTAAAGGCTAATAACCAGATTACGTGTTTAGAATCAAATGAAGCAAATACTAATCATATGTCGAACAATTATGGGCCGGTCTCATGACCGGGTAAAGAGGGGTGCCTAACACCTTCCCCTTATTGTACTTTTGGCTCCTGTACCCGGAATCTCTATTGTTTTTCCTAGTTTTTTATAAACTAGGTGGCGACTCTATTTTGTTGATAACCATTATCGTGTGGCAATGTTCCTAGCCATGGGAATATCCACGATTTTGGTTCATGAAGTGGAATCAAACAAACATGATCAATCTGTATGGCGATGCCCTGTTTGGGAGGTGTCTACAGTTTTTGGCGACTCTGCTGGGGACTTGAGAGCCATAACCAGAAAATTCGACATAAGATTAATACTTGCTTCATTTAATTCTTGTATCATATGCATCGAGCGGGCAACTTCGTTGAGTTCACCTAATATCCCGGCATGTCACGGGCTATGTTAGGGGTTCCAACAAACTCCACAGTCACTTGTACCTAGTGGTATATCAAAGAGGGGATCACCCGATTGCCGCCTATGATGGGCTGGTAAGAGGACTGGCACCCTTTGACAACGGAGCACCCTTGAGACTACCTAAACCTTACATGTGTTAGAAAGCCATAGAACCTATCAAAATAGGACAGGATCCTGCAGGTTAGGAATCTACTTTTTCTAGAAGTTCTTCCTCACACCTTGTATATGTTGTTGTAACCACTCTTTCTATGCAGAAGGGTTAGGGCTTGAACTAAAGGCCGGCACTAACCCTAAGTCTTTATAGCTGAGCACTAATGGCGTTGCCTGCAAGGTATATTTCTGGTAAGTCGAAAGCATCACTACTTATTTCTCACTCCCACTTTGCTTAAGGCACCGCAAAGCATGGATTTCTAGAACAAAATCAAACACTGGAAAAAACATAAGCCGCCTCATCAGCAATTGAACTAAGGGTTGCTCTAGCAATCTTTGTCTTGCAAGGCTAAAGGAAACGGGGAGTGTGAGGTAGTAGAGCAGGTTATGGATGATTGTATGCAAAGTCAAGGATATTATGGACAGAACTGGCGATACTTATTTCTCCATGGATGATTCAACATGACAAATTTTGGGCTTTGATTCCAATTTTCAAATCGGCCTACTAACCCATCTTTTAAATTCAAAATTTTGAACATGCTTACTACAACGAGCCGATAAGATTTAGGAGTTTGTCAATGTGCTAGCAAGTAATAACGTGGATCCCAATTACCTCAATCACGTTTTGAGAAAGAAAAAAAGAAAAAAAAAAAAGAGGCTTGTCAAATGAGTTTCTGAAAGATCAACCCCGATGTGCTTTGGTAAAAATGAGTTTTGGAAAATACTTTCTGAAAGAATAATCTGAAGCTGGTAAAAAATCCTAGTAGCATTGTTTGGAGTGAAGTCCTCAAATGACAAGTTTTTCTTAAAACCAAAAGTTGTGTAAGGTGGAACATTCAAATAGCCGCTAGCACAACGATAGGACTCTAAGTCTACTTTCTGTTGTAGTCATCTGCTCAACTTTTTCGGTCTATCTTATAGTGTGGATTGGCTTGGAAGTAGGATCTTAAGTGGCATGCCGTATTTGTAAACAACGAGTCTTAAGAATCATCCTTACCAAAAATTATTGGCTGTCTATGGTATCTAATAAACTCATGCATGCACACGAATTCCTATACATGACTCATCCATAATCTGTGCAAATAACTATGGTGCTATATATATAATTTTGCTTGCCTTTCTCTAACCATGCAGGGGGCCAAACCAAAAGAGGAGTCCATCACCCTCATTTCCTTTCTTTGTTTATCGCATGTCATTTTGTTGCGCCACCACATCGTACTAGGGGCAACTTGCATTTTAGGGGGCAATAGGCGTAAGTGCACTGCACGATCACTTGATTTTGGACATCTCAACCTGAGCGTTACTAAGTTCTTGCTTTTCCTAAATTTTGGGTTTGGTCTTAGACGTGACAGCGATGGCTGACAAGAAGATTGAAGCTCTGGCTGCTAAAGTTAATGTATTGGCTGAATCAGTGGCTGCCCTATCCACCATTGTTCACAGTTTGCAAAGAAGTCATCCACAAGCTCCACCTCCTCCTGCTAGATGGACGGAGAAAGCAGTTCCAGCGGAAATTCATTTTGCCAAGGAAAGACAAGGAAGAACAACGATGAACCTGCAGCCTTAACATATGGAACAAGTCGAGGGAGAAATCACCCAACCAAAAAGAAGCCTTTCCAACCATACCGTTGCCACCAATGCCAGCAGTGCCATATTTCCACTAAATCCATCCCAACACACCCCTGCTCACCAGTTTCCCACTTCCAGAAATCCCAAACGTCATGCACTCCGCCACCGTCGAAATCTTAACTCATCCCCATCTCAAGCCCTAGCTACTCTGATCGAACAAGGACTCCTCAAACCTTTAGAAATTTAGTCGCCCCGCCCACCATTTGGCCCAAACTATGATCCTACGAAGCACTGTGCCTACCATCAGATTTCTGGGCATGAAACTGATCATTGCATCCAATTGCAATGTGATATCCAACAACTCATTGATCAAGGGGTGTTCTGATCCGGCCAAGTTGAATGTTTGAGCGGCAACAGCCAAGTCTGTCACGTCTTAGTCTGAGTGTTGAGTCAATGTTTTTTTTTAGCTTCTTTTTACAATCTGAGTCTTGAGTTTATTTTCGTTTAGGAGTTTGAGTCTTGAGTTTATTGTCTCTTAAAATTAAAGTCATTTTGTTCATCGTGGTTTTTGACCAACTTTTTGCACTCAACATGAAATGTGAATCTCTTCCAGAATGTGAATCTCCTTAGACATGAACTACGAGTGGCCTGATTCTCTCTCGAGATATGTAGGCACCTTAGGGTCGGCCACATTTTTTAAAATATTTTCTCTTGTGCTGATTTGCTGTCATGGAATACTCATGATAACATTAAGTGTTGAAAACAATCCTCAAGGGTTTCAAAGTAATCTCATGATATCGCTTGAAACACATCATGACCACTTGAGTTGTCAAAACCACCAAATGAGTTATGACCCATGTCATTTATGTTGAGTTGAGAGGAGAGTTGAAAACATTTATGTGCTCTCATGGAGCCGCTCATAAGAGGAGCATGCTATTGAAGATAGAAGAAAAATAAAATGAGCTCGCTAGATTGGAAACCCGCAAGGGCAGTCTAGCAAAAGTTAGAGCATAAAAAATAAAAATAAAAAAAGAGGAAAAATGAAAATTTAACCATGTTTCCATGCACCCACTTTGAGTCTCAAGACTTGTCCTCGATTTTGAAGAACCACTTGGTTAAACATCAAAGCCTCTTAATCTCTTGGTTAGGATTCTAGTTGCTCTGTCATATGATTCAAAATGAAGAAAGGCCATCATTTCTCTACCCAAACACTCATCCCTTGCTAGCTACATTGAGCCTCTGAATAGTTTCTTTCAAATAAAGCCTGCTGGATAGCCATCCCCCACACTGGGGTAAATAAAAATGCAATGAGAGATGGAAAGTAAGCCATATGAAGGGTATTTTGAAAAGAAAAGAGGAAGAAAAAGAAAAAAAAAACATCATCCCTTCTAAAATAGGGAAACATTTTGAAGAATACGTCCCTTCCGATCCAAAAACAAGAAGCATTTTGAAGAAGACATCCCTTCCAATCCAAAAACAAGGGGTATTTTGAAGAAACATCTCTTTCATACAAAATGGAGTGATTAGATGGCTGCTAGCTTTTGAACTCGCATGAGTAGAAAGTAGGTTTGAGCTGTCATATCTCTTTCTTTCTTAAGCCAACACCCTAGCCTACAATATGGTCCATAATAAAGTCCTCTCGGATTGAAGAACGCGACTTAGCAACAAGGTCCTAGATACTCGGATTGAAGATCGATCCCATTAGTTAAACCGATTTATGTATTTATGTTATTTTGAGTTTTAATGTATTTACGTTATTATATATGTGTATTTATATTTTTTTCTTGCATGTACGATCGCCTCTGCGTGGTAAAATTCCTGACTCCGTCCCTGGACTTCGAGGGTCATAGCAAATCAAAGTTCACCTAGACCATAAAAACAATACACTTCAACTCGTCATGAGGCATTGCCAAAAAAAAAGGACTACAAGCTGCTCAAGTGTTACAACGGCGAGGTCAAGCAAGTGCCTCAAGTTACAAGGACACCAAAGAACTTCAAGTCTCGCACTCAATACTAGCAAGCAAGCATCCACCTGAGTCTTGAAGTGGGGGCAAATTTGTAGACACTAAAATTTCGGCATGGCTTTATCACCGTCCGATTAATTGAGATGAATAAATAATATTCTTAATCAATTAAAGTCAAATATTGGTCAAATCCTGTAAATAAACATTGGGCTTGCCAAAGTATGGGCTCAATTATTTAAAAGAGAAGGGCAAGACCAAATTAAATAAAATGGGCGGACTTGATTGGCCAAATGTGTTATGAAATTAGGTCAACCCTAATATATGGGCCCAGGTATGTGTGTGTATATCTTGACGTAATTTTCATTACCATAAGGAGGGGCTAATTGATTCTAAGAAAATCAATCAATGAAGATTTTCCAAAATTAGGATCTCTCTTTGAGCCTATAAATAGAGGCTCTCGTTAAGAAGAAGGGTTCTTTTTGGCCAAGAGAAATTTCAGAGCACTCTCAAGCATTTCTCAAGGCTCTCTCAAAATTCTTCTCAAATCTCTCTCAAGTTTTTGTGGATGATCAAGAAGCACCCAATTTACATGTCGGTTCATCTACAACAACAACAATCTACGCGTCGAATCCTACGAAGATCGCACCTCAAACTCATCGTTTGTTCGAGATAAAGCCCTCGATCAAACTTTGTTCTTCAAGCTTCTCAACTCGAAGATTTGAAGGAATCACCTACTGTTTCAATCCGACAACAAGCTTCAATAGCCACTGGATTGCAACTTCATCTCCGAAGATCGAATCAGAGGATTTTGTTCTTTTCTTATTTAAAGAGCATTTATTAGAGAATTGTACCCCTTTCAAATCAATTTTATAAGATTATTATTTTGTGCATTATTTTCGCCGTCTTTATTGCAGGACACGAATTTGTGTGTTACAAAGATTAAACTCTATATGCATGCACTGTAAACATAGTGGTTTACGCATACCCAATAAACAAGTGACACATCACCAATGATTGAGAAAATTAAGGAATAAAATCCCAGAAACTACCTTTAACTATATCTACGTTTGAAATTGATAAGTATTACTTAACCTTGGTTAGCTTTGTTACTTTCCGATTACCATATTCGTTATTGGTAAGATTACCAGAAAAGGAAAGTTAAAAAGGAAAATAAGAACATTCGGAGAAGACATGAACACAACGCTTGTCTTCTCCGATGACATCAAAAACTCACCACCAAACTTAATATTGGGTGCATAATCATGGTATATAAATCATTAGGACTGAAAGAAAAAAGAAGTGCAAGAAATAATGTTCTTTCCGAATTTCGCCTTCTCTGAAGGCAGAAATCATATGCCAAGTTTGCTTCGATAAGATATCTACACTGAATTGATCTTATTTTCTTGTGTGTTCCATTGGAGAAGAGAAGCTCTGCAAGATTATGTTATAATTCCTTTTTTATCTTTTTGTTTAATACCAACCAATAGCAATTAGTTTATTGTAATTGTAACCGAATAAAACTAACCTAGGTTACCAGAACCATTCCAATTAGGTAGGTAGGTTTAGTTCAATATAGTAGTTGTAATAGATTGTAATTGCATCATTGGAGAAATTCCTATGACAAGTTGGAAGGCAGTGAACAATAAGAGGACTATGCCCCAAGTAGGGTCTGATTTGCTGAAATTAGGCAGGCTCAAATGGTGTGCATATGCCTAATACAATATGCTTGCAATTCCATTTGGTTAATGATGTGTTGAGAAGTTGCTAAGCATGTTCAGGACAAAACATAAAAAACAAAAGTATTTGTTGTCCTTGAGCGGAAGAATATAGTGGTTGATTGCGCCCATCATACTAATTACGGGGCACACCAATTCCATTCGTGGATTCCACCACAGGTCACATGTATTTGAAATTTTAGAGACGTTTATTTTGTAGAAGAGTATTTTTTAATTTTCAGCATGAGCAATCAGCGCAAACATACTCGACCAATTCATCTAATCTTTCGTTTCGAATTCCAGAGGGAGAATTCTGATCCACAAATTAAATGAATCAATCAAGCACTTACGATATCCGATTGAACTAACTTTCAAGTGGCAAATAAAAAAGTGTATGATACTGTTTGTCTATTTTTCACTTGCTGTCGATGATCGACTGGGAATTATGTGTAAGTGCTGGAATGTGGATGTTTGTGGTGGTGGAGTTTGGTTCCTTGCCGTATTTCAGGACTTCTCTGGAAGCAAACTTAATGAAGTGAATGGTGATGAAAGAAGAACAACAAATGGACTTTATTATTCTTCAAAGTAGAAGTCAATCGACAGTGAAAACACAGTCGAGGAGACGGTTAAGTTACAAGCTACTCCTAGTGCGAGAAATGTAAAGTACAGATAAAAAGTAGAAGCCTTTGGGCGATTCAGTGGGGGGTTGAAATCGTCTTCTCTTCTTGTATTTATAGGCTTCACTTCGACTTGAACTTCAAATCTGGCAGAATTCCCTCCATTAATTTGAATCAAGCGGTTACCTCTTTTCTCCCTCTTCTTTCTCCACGTTCTTGACCAGGCAGTTACTTCATAACTCAGAAACACAATCTCATTGATGTAGTTACAACTGCCTTTGCTAACTGCTCCATCCATGATCTGCTTGTAATTTGTTGCTGAACACGTGTTTTAAGTTTAAGCAATAACTCTCAACCGTCGATTAGTCCATCTGATTTCTTGTTATGCATCTCAAGCTTTAAAACTAGTCCAGATATCGTCACCACGTGTCACAATTTGACCTAGTCGATCAATATGGACTAAATTACTCAATTATGGTGTAAACAATGCCCCCTATTTACCTGAGTTAAAAGTTAACTTTGGTAAATAATCTCTTAGTAAGCACCGCCTATATAAAGCAGAGTACTTTGAATTTCTAGGGCACGAAATCCTTTCGCATCGAATTCCTAAAATTATCTTACTTCCAATGGCTCCAAAAGCCAAATCGAAGATTCTCAATGCTCCTGCTGAAAACCCAGACACTGAATCAACAATGGAGGATATCCCTCGCTTCCTGGATTCGTATCAGGGCGAGGCTAATCAAAATGCCCAAGTTCTAATTCATGATGAGAACATTAGTTCTCGCTGTATGTTGGGTCCAGTCTTCTCGTCGATCATTTCGAGTGATTTTCCATAAATCTACCCTGTGGTAGAGCGTGACCCGCTTCTCCTTCAACATTCATCGCTTGAATGGTCAGGTTGGGGTAAGAACACTTGCCTTTACTCCTGGCCCTATACCATCGAAGTGGGATGGGTAGATTGGGTAAAGCGTATGACGAAATTTATTTTTAAAGACTGGGAGACAATGGGGATTCATGAGACAATCGAACTCTCGCAATTCCCTTTAGAAATGAACTCTGATCTCTTAGCTGCTACGGCTTGTTTCTGGTCCAAATCGTCTAACGTTCTGATTCTTCATTGTGGTTTGTTATCACCCACCGTTTTAGACGTTTCTCATTTAACTGGCCTCTCTTCTTTAGGCCGTGAGGTAAATGCTCTACTTATTCCTGATTCATATGATCCCCCATTTATTGTTCCAACATCTTGGGTAAGTTATTCAAAATGGTTAAAGACTCACTACAAATCAAAGGCATCTGCACCTAGTTTCCATGAGAAAGTGGCATTTTACCTATTTTGGATTTGTAGATTCCTTATGGCAGTTCCTAGGCTTAGGATTACCAAGGAATATCTCAATTTGGCCATTTATTTGGCACAAGTTAAAAGATTAGCTTTAGCCCCATTTGTTCTTGAATCCCTATACAAAGGAATGTTCACTTTTGTTGATAAGAAAATAGCAGATTCTTGTGGGGGCCCCTTTTGGATTTTTCAGGCCTGGTTGTATGCATATTTCCCTCAACTTAAACCTAAGTTGAGTAACCCTCTCAGGGCAGATGAAGCCTTTCATACATGTCGTAGTTATGCTGAATACTTCTTAGGCTTTCTTACTTGTATGGAGGAATCATCTTTCCAAAGATATTTCACCTTCTTCTATGAGGATAAGAAAGAAAACTGGCCTGTATTCCTTCCATTCGATAAATTCGAGTATGCCTCTGCAAGGCTAAGGCCATGTTTTGAGGACATTCCAACAGCTTCCCCTCAACTTGTAGCAAAAATGGTGAACTCCAAACGTTTGTTTTGGGCGAGCATTCTTCTTCCACGACTCATCCCAGTTGGTTTTGCCCTAAACAATACTCCTTTTGGGAATTGTAGTTTCAAAAAAAATTCCCCTTGTCAATTTGCTCGACAATTTGGTTTAGTACAAGGCTTTCCTATGCCTTTTTTTCATCCGGAGATTACTGAGATGGCCTCTAGTAGGCTATCGATTAAGACAAAGAACTCCCAATTGATTTCCTTGATGGTTAACAATTTTCACCATCGGGTGAAAGCTTTCTGACTTCAAGATTGATAATGGGACTTCTACTGCTTTTGAGGAGTGGTGGTCGACTATGAAAGTTCTTTACTTTGGTGCATCACTTACTGATTGCCTTTACAGACTTGATCCAGAGCACAAGTCCCTTCAAGATAAAGCTGGTAAGCAAAATTATTGTCCCAAAGATTTATTTTATCTTTTTGTTTCTGATATCATCTTTCTTAACAGAAGAAATGGCTCGACTACCTGGCGAAACTTCCAAAGCCATTGTGTCTCATGCAGAATCAATTATTCCCATATCATCGGTACCAAGTGGAAATACCAGAAAAAGGAAAGCAAAAGCAATCGAGGACACACAGTCAGAGCCAAACAAGAAATTCTCAGAACCAAAGCAAGTGGTTCAGGACAAAAGACTTTTGAGTCTTTCTATCTTAGAAAGACCTAAAAGACAGATCATGATTGATACAACTTCTACCCCAAGGAAACAATCAACAAGGGGTCAAACCAAAAAGGTAAGTCGTCCAAATGATGACAGAATTTTTCAAAAGAGCATCAATTTCTAGCTTTCCTTTTTATAAGTCTTCATATCCTTAATCTTTCCGCTCCGTACGGATGATCCGAGCCGTTCAATAATTTTTAAAAAAAAAACCGAGTGGGTACGTGAAAAATCAGCTTGATCCGATTTGTGTAGGTGCTCGGATCAAACTTCTAATATTTGGAAAATCGGAAAAAATGGAAAGATTGGTTTTCCGATTTTTCAAAGATGAAAAGCTTGATCCGAGCACCTACACATATCGGATCAAGCTGATTTTTCACGTACCCACTCGGTTTTTTTTTTTAAAATTATTGAACGGCTCGGATCATCCGTACGGAGCCCGGAGTGGGCCCGAAACGGCGTGCGGTGGCCGGCCACCGCATTTTCCGTTCGGTGGCCGTAGACTTTCTATTTTCAAAAGAGCATCAATTTCTAGCTTTCCTTTTTTTAAGTCTTCATATCCTTAATCTTTCTTTCTTCTTTTACTTGTAGAAAAGTAAAGGGATCAAGATCGTGGATGCCTTTGAAGAAACAGAAGAGGAAGAAGACTCTTCTAAGTCATCACAGATTCAGAAGTCTTCCTTTTCAACAGGAGAGACAGTTGATACTGAATTGGCAATCGATCAATTCGAGTTTGGTGATACAGTTGTTTCAGGTCTTCTAGACCAAGCTGATGGATTGCCAGAATTGCAGGAGAATCCTTTATATCAGGAGAGCCCTTTGCTGCAAGATGACTCTTTTTTTGCAGGTGAATGAAGGTACAAATTCAGTACCAATCAACATTGATCTTGGCCAAAACAATGTTCAGTAAAGCATTGATCCAGCAGCTCATCATGAATCAAACCCAACCAATGCTGAACCAGAGCGGAAGTCACCTCCAAATGTAGGGAAAGATCAAACTAGTGTCGATTCCCAAATTCCTCAACAATCTCAGGATATTGATCTGAATCGACAAGAGGAAAATAGAGAAGATGTGGGTACTGCTCAGTTAATGGATGTGCCTATCTCGAAAGGCCATCACAAAGTTCTTCAATCAAGACTAAATGAGGATATTCCGAAAGAGGGACCAATGGAAGGTCCTGTTAATGTAGGAGAAACTCAGATTGTTCCCTTTCTAGAGGGTGATCGAGATTTAGAGGATGTAGCTTCTAGCCCTACTGGCAATCAAGCTGTTCCTACTGGCATTCAGACTGTTCCAGAGCCTGCAAACATTCCAATTCCGATGGCTGTTCTCGTGAATGCTGCTGTCAATGCATCCCCTCGTTCAGTGAACAAAGTTGGAGCCAATCCTACTGGAACAGAAGGTTCGGTTCAAGCCAAATCTTCAAGTGATTCACTGGATCATTTGATGGAAGAAATAAAGTCAACTTCCCAAACCTTTCGATCTTTGACTGAGGTATCAGAATCCAGTAGTTCTTTCTTCTTCCTTCAATACAGTGAAGAAACCCAGAAAGAAATCCAAGGGTTTTTCGATTTCTTGAAATTTCCATTTGAGGAATTGGTAACAACAAAGTCTGTGGAATTCACGTCCAGTATTGAGTCACTGGCTCAAAGGCATGTGTTTCCTCTCAAGGAACAGATTGCTTTAGAGAATTTTGCATCTTCTTTGAGTGATAACATTAGCCTTTTCCGATATTATCAAGGAGAGATTGGGCAGAAACAAGAATTAATTGGCAATCTGTCCAACATGATGGCTAAGTTATCATCTATGCACAATGACGCCTCAACTTTGAAGTCAAAACTTTTGATCATCGACCAGGAAGAACAAAAGTTGCATCGATTAGGCCAACTGCAGACTGAGAAAGAAAACCTTCTTGTGATGGCAAGCCAACGTGATAAAGATTTCAAACGTCTAGCAGATGAAGGGAAAGGAGTTTCAGTTCATGTTTCTGCTGCACGAGAAGATTTACAGAGAAACAGTTTCAAACGTGATGAACTTTTAGCAAAATGGGAGACTTTTAAGTCTTTCTTTTCCCGTAATTGACTTTGTTTTCCAATAGTCGACTAGTCCTTTTCAGTACAAACTTGTTAGTACTGATAATGTACGTTTTATTGCCTTTGTTAGTAGGCATAATTAACATGAAATATATGTTTTATTGCCTTTATTAGTAGGCAAGATTAATATGAAGGATGAATAGCTGGCTTCCAATTTCTTTGCATGCAACAAATACGTTACATACTATCAAAAACTCTGATTTTGAATATGTGGAATGTGGACAGTCCATAATAATGATCTACCATGACATAATCCATGATGACGTTTCCCTTCACTTTTAGGGAACATGCATAGTAATTTCTGACGGTTGAGTACATCATTTGATGTCATTTCTGCACCTGGTAATAATTACCACCGCCGTCCTTTTCGTTCAACTTTAATTGATATTTGGGCGTAAATTACTCCCTTAACTGCCACGTCTCTTGAGTTTTCCTCGGGATAACTACCCATAACTCATGTCTACAAGCCTTCCTTGGCTTATAAAAACTAATCTTGAGTATAGTGCTTACTTACCTGTGCACCTCCATTTCCCTTTTCAATGGCAGACAAAATACCCGATCACAACCTTCCTTCTCCCCTCTTTACTCAAATCACACATGCTCACATCAAGCAGTTAGCAAAAGAACTTTCATGGGTCCTGATGGAGGATCACAATGAGTGTAAGAGGAAGATCCAGGCCATTCACGACAGGGTGGAAGGCATGGCACTTCGCATGGAGAAGATGGAGTCTGCCCTCAAGCTTTTGATGGGCAACTGGGACACCATCGACTACCAGCCTCCTTCAGTAGACCCTGCTGACATCAGGTCCTCCATGACTGGCACCTCTGGTCAGTGGAAGGAATGGCCTAAAAAATAGACCTTCTTTCTGTGGGGCTTTCTTGGTGTCAGTAGGTTTTAGTAGAATTTTCTTTTAGATCTCACTTGATATCTTTTCTTTTGTTGTTAGATTCCTCTTGGGATCTTTTTCTTTTGTTGTTAGATCCTCTTGGGATCTTTTTCTTTTGTTGTAGATCCCTCTTGGGATCTTTTTGCTTTGTTTTGAGCCATCACGGCTTCAAACTATGTAATGCCGCCTTACTCTTGGGTGGCTTTTGATGTTTATAAAAATATTTTCTTTTCTTTTAAATTATATTCTCCCATACAGAAGGAAAATATTACTTCAAATATTTACCATTTATAGATCTTTCATGCAAAACTCCTTCAATCGATTCCAGATGATATGCACCTGCTCGTAAGATTTTAACAACATGGAAAGGACCCTCCCAATTTGGGGACCATTTTCCAAATCTTCCTTTCTTCCTTTTTGAATCGATTGGAAGAATCGTTTTCCAAACTAAGTCTCCAACTGCAAAAGATTTTCCTTTAACCTTTTTATTGTAAGACCGTTCTAATCTCTTCTTTTGGGCTTGCATCTGATTTAGGGCATTTAACCTGTTTTCTTCTAACCCATCAATATCTAGATACATAGCCTTGTCATATTGTAGATTTGGATCATAATGACGTGCCACTCTTAATGATTGTATATTTATTTCGACTGGCAAAATTGCTGCATGCCCATAAACTAGTTCTAAAGGAGTTACCTTCGTACTAGTTCTCTGTGACGTTCTATATGCCCATAATACCCTGGGCAGGAGATCATGCCACTCTCTTGGATTATCATCAATCACTTTTGACAAAGTATTCTTTATTATTTTATTGGTCGATTCGACTTGCCCATTCGCTTGGGCATAGTATGGAGTCGAATTTAAAACCTGTATCCCATATTTTTGTGTGTACTGGATAACTTCTCTACCATTGAATACAGAAGCTTGATCAACAATAATAGTTTCAGGAATTCCAAATCTACATAAAATGTATTCCTCAATAAAATCAATAACTTGTTTCTGTGAAACACCTTTCAAAGGTATTGCTTCTGTCCATTTTGTGAAGTAATCAGTTGCCACAATAACAAATTGATGTTGTAACGAAGAAGCTGGGTGGATTTCACCTATCATATCGATGGCCCATCCTCTAAATGGCCAAGGTTTTATAATCGATTGCAACTGATGAGCAGGAGCCCTTTGAATAGGTCCATGCTTTTGGCATTGCTGACAACCTTTAGCATACCAAATGCAGTCAGCTCTAATAGTTGGCCAATAATACCCATGCCTTTTTATCAACCATCTCATCTTATCACCGGCTTGATGAGCGCCACAGGTCCCTTCATGGATTTCTCCCATTATTCTCATCGGCTGGGCCTTATCGACGCATAACAATAACAGACCATCAGATGTTTTTCTGTATAAATCATTCCCCAAAAGGACATAATTTACTGATCTACACCTAACTGTTCTTTCTGTTTTCATGTTAGGATTGCCAAATAATTCTTTATTGGAATCATCCAATCTTCAGAAATATCGATAACCAAAATATCCTTCTGATCCTCTTCCCTTTCTATTGAGAAAGGCAAGAATCTCCTTTGAATCCTGATTACTTTCTCATTAACACCTTCAGGAATTTTAACTCCCGAAGCTGTTTGAGCCATTTGATTGGCTTCACTATTTTGCAGTCTCATTATATGGTGAAAATGAACTTCATCAAAATCCTAGGCAAGATGTTTAACTTTGCTTAACTGTAAATTCAACAAGGGATGATAACACTTGTATTGTCCCGTAATTTGTCTAATGATCAACTGTGAATCTCCAGATATTCTCAAATGACGTATATTTAACGCTTTTGCTATTTCTAATCCTATAATTAAGGCTTTATATTCTGCTTGATTATTTGTTAGTATTCTATTTTCATCCAGTTGGAAAGAAAATTGAAACATTTCCCCTTTTGGTGATGTTAGAACTATGCCAGCTCCGACTCCATTGTCTGTTTTTGAACCATCAAAGGATAATTCCCATGGTTTAAATTCGACTAAGTGTATTTCAAAAGTATCTTCTTCCAAAGGTAAATTTGGATGCTCGGCTAGAAAATCAACCAAGGCCTGCCCTTTAACTGCCTTTTGAGGCACGTATTCAAAATCATATTCGACTAGGGCCAAAATCCATTTCCCTTGTCTTCCCCTTAAAATGGGCCTAGACAAGATATACTTTATTATATCTGTTTGGGAAATAATCTGTACCTTTGCTGGCAATAAATAATGTCTCAGCTTAATCGCTGAAAAGTATAATGCTAAACAAATCTTCTCAACAGATGAATATTTAGTTTCACAGTCATTTAACCTTCTACTTAAGTACTCCCTCCGTCCCTTTTTAAATGTCCTGCTTCGTAACTCCAACTTATTAAAAAGACATCATCATTATACCTTTCACATCAACTTTTTCCTCCACTTCCCCTACTTACCCATCATCATTACACTTTTACTCACTAACTTTTCAAAATGGAATCTACTTTTGGGGACAAAATAGACAATTCACCAACTTTTACCCACTAACTTTACAAAATGGACATTTATTAAGGGACAGCCCAAAATGGAATACTGGACTGTAATAAAGGGACGGAGGGAGTAGTAAATTGACTGTTCTCGACCCTATTCGTTATCCTGAGCCAGTAAACTTGCAATCGATTGGTGTGTTGCTGAAATATACAACTTCAATGGTCTTCCATTTACTGGAGGTACCAAAACAGGAGGTGTTACCAATGATTGTTTCAATATTTCAAAGGCTTTTTGATGTTCTTGCTCCCATTTGAAATCTTTTTCTGACTTCAATTTTAGTAATGGGGAGAAGGCCATTGTTTTCCCAGATAAATTGGCAATAAATCTACAAAGGAAATTAATTTTCCCCAAGAACTATTGGAGTTCTTCTTTATTGGTTAGAGGTTGTGCTTTTAAAATAGCATCAGCCTTAGTTTTATCAATCTCAATTCCTTTCTGATGTATCAAGAATCCCAAGAAGTTTCCCGCTGTAACTCCAAATGCACATTTTAATGGATTCATCTTTAAATTATAATGTCTCATCCTTTCTAAAGTTTGTCTGAGATGTTGCAAATGTTCATCGACTGAATTAGACTTGACTACAACATCATCAATATAAACTTCTAGGAATTTATGAAGAAAATCGTGAAAAATCAAGTTCATGACTCTTTGAAAAGTTGCCCCTGCATTCTTCAATCCAAAAGCCATGACTATACCCACTCGAATGTCCCTATATATCCGGGACACCTAAATGCTGTTTTATGGGTATCTTCTTCTGCTATATACACTTGATTATAACCAGCATTACCATCCATAAAAGACAGCATTTGATAACCAATTGTTGCATCGACTAGTAAGTCAACAACAGGCATTGGATACTCATCCTTGGGTGATGCTGTGTTGACATCTCTAAAGTCAACACAAACTCTAGCTTTTCCATTCTTTTTTAGAACTGGAACTATATTTGAGACCCATTCAACATATTTGACCAGTCGAATAAACTTTGTCTCAAATAAACGTTCCATTTCTTTTTTGACTTGAGGAAAAACGTCATCTTTCATTCTTCTGGGCGTTTGTTTAAAAGGTACGTAATTTTCTTTTATAGGTATTTTATGCTCAACTAATGATCTGTCTAAACCTGGCATCTCATCATAATTCCAAGCAAAGCAATCTTTAAACTCAAGCAACAAACACTTAAACTTCTCTTTTATTTCATCAGTAAAGTAGCGTTGACATATGTGATCCTAGGATCTTCTATAGTTCTTAGATTTACTTCTTCTGTAGGATCTTTAACTTGAGCCCTATCATCATCTAACTTAGCTGGTGCAGGTTTCAAATCTGCTAATCCTAACTCTTTCATAGTTAGTGGGCTATCATAAAAAACACATTCAGCCCAATTACAAGAAATAGGCTCATTTGCCTGCAATTTCCTATCGACTAGAAAAGAAAACAATCTCTTGAAAGTGGCTTTAACAGTAGCCAACTCTTCAATCCCTGTATTTGATATGTTTCTAAACATTAAAAACCTGTGGTTTTTTTCTCGGCAGGCCTTGAAATGATGTTAGGCCTGGTGAAATCTTTACTTAACTCCTGGAGACCCTCCTTAACGTATGTGAGGAACTGACTCTCTGTCACACCAACTCCAGTAGACTTTACTTCTGAATCTTCTATCTTCAATGGCCAAAGATACTCCCTATAGAGATCTGCTTCGACGTTATTGGTTTCTGCTTGGAAAGGATGTTGGTCTGCCTAAAAGACCTCCATTCCTGCTGCTTCTTCTTGCTTTAGAAAAATCAAAGCCTGGTGCAAGGAAGATGGTACAAAACCATTTATATGAATCCAATCTCTGCCTAGCAAGGCGTTATAATTGGATGATGAATCGACTACAAAAAATGTCTCATTCATTTTTCTTGTCCCTATTTGTAACTGCAAGGATATAACTCATTTAGTAGGAGAACATCCCCCAGCGAAGTTGCCAACGGTGACTTCTGTTGGGATTAAGTCATCATTTGTTTTGTTTAATAATTTCATCATCCATGAGGGCAAAATATTCACTACTGCACCATTATCAACCAACACTTTCAAGACAGGTTGGCCATTCATATGAAGTTTGACATATAGTGGTTTCAAATTCCTTGTTGAGGCATCGTCAGGAGACCTGAGAACCACAACTCTATTTCCTTTTTTATCTGTTTCGATTTTAATTAACTGTGAATGAGGATGCTCTTCCTCTTCTATCATTTTCACAGTCAACTGAGTCGTATCTTCTACATCACCTGCCAATTCCATAGGCTGGTTTGGCTTTGCCTTAAAATGTTTGGGCAAAACTAAAATCATGTTGCACTGATAATTAATAGGTACTGACCCGAATTGGATTGCGGCCAGACTTTCTCCAAATGTTGCAGATTTCTGTGGGGATGGAGTGGCATCCTTGATAAGATCTTCCTGTTCTGATCCTTCATCAAGGAGGTCATCATCATCTGCTTCCATAAGCTTCTGAAACTCCTCCATCTTCTTCTTCAAACTTTGCTTTAACTCTTTCTTCCCTTTCGGTTGGGCAGTCGACTTGGAGGAAGCCTCGTTATTGTTGTCTTGCCCCCCATGCTTGGGAACTGCTTGTTTTGGAGCACTAGTTTCCCCTTGCTCTCGAGTCCAAACCATGTTTGAAACCTTGGAAGGTTCCACTCTTTCCCTGGATTCAAAAACATGATCCCATGGATCACCATATGCCCTGGCTGCAAACTTCCTTTGAAGCCTTCTCTTTTGTGAGGTGGACACCTTAGTATACCAGCCTTCTGCAGGGAACTTGGGATGACTAAGTGTACTCCACTCTTCATGATCATGATTAGGAGCAATTACCATTCTGGGTTGGTGCCCCCCATATCCATAGGGACCTCCACCTCGTGGTCCAATACCTCTTCTGAATCCAACACCCCTATGGTTAGGGTGCCTCCCTCGACTGGGAAACTGATATCCTACTGCTTCAAGATCTCGACGAGAAGGTACTCCGGGCCTTGCAGGCACCACTGGATTACCTCTGAACAAGAACGGTCCATCATCTGGCCCATAACAATGCTCCGATTCTATTCTATTAAAGAGCCCTGGATCTATTCCTTCATAAATCAGTTTAGCTCCAACATATATCTGGAGGTCGTTTCCACCCATAGTGTTAAATCTTATTCCAGATTTGGAGAATGCACTCTTCTGTTCTTTTTCCACCATGATTGCTTCCCCATATTCGACCTCTTGTCCACATCTAATACAGAGATAATCATTTGGGAATCTTGAGAAATGGGACTTTACTAATTCGTCATCAGTCTCCATCTGATTCTCATCCTCTCGTTTTTTCTTTTCAACCGTGGATCCCAACCTTTTAGCTAGGCTGGCAGTTACCATGTTTACTTCTAACTTTGGGAAAAGGGTTCGAATCAATACCCATCGGTTCTTTGTCTCCCTTAGCGTATTGCAGCAATCCCTTTTGAATTAAATCCTGCACACAATTCCGAAATGTAACACATTTGTTAGTATTATGTCGAAATGAATTATGCCATTTACAGTATTCTTTTCCTTTCCTTTCTTTATCAGATGGAAGAATATGTCCAGGACTTAGAGTGATGAACTTTTGTTTTAGTAGTTCATCAAATATTTGATCTGCTTGTGCTAAATCAAAAGAATATTGCTTATAATTTGCTTGCCCCCCACGTCTATTGGGTTGAGATGAAGGCATATTCATTGGTTTTTCTGTCTTAATTAATGTGTCACAAATTATAGGGTTCTTTCCAATAACTTGTGCTACATCGATTTCAATATCCCCTTCTACATCTTAGTAATATGTTCCTAAAGATGTATTCTTCAATTGTTCTTCTTCTTGGAGGATTACTTCAAACTGAGATGCCCTCATAGAGAGTTCAAATAGATCTTTGAAATTAGATCCATTAAACTGTATCTTAAAATTGAACTCGAGACCATCTTGGGCTATACGAACTATTTCAGTTTCTGGTACATTACAGTGACACTGATTTCTCAACCTCTTAAATCTGGTCAAGAACTGCTCTGCTGTTTCAGTTGGCTTTTGTTTTAATTTAGCCAAGTCAGCAATTGAGACCTCTGGTTCATGCCTAAAGTATTGGGCATGGAATTGTTCTTCCATATCTTGCCATGTATGAATAGAGTTAGCAGGCAAACTTATAAACCATGTAAAAGCTGTTTTTGTTAAGGAATGAGGAAACAATTTAACTTAAAAATATCATCTGAACCAAGTTCACCTAATTGAAGACAGAACCTGCCTACGTGTTCTATTGTAGACTGGTTCTCTGTGCCACTAAAAAGTGATAACTCAGGGAGTTTGTAATTCCTTGGCAAAGGAACACTGTCAACCAAACGTGGATAAGGCTTCCTAAACATAGGTTTTTCTACTCTACGTAGCCCTGGACCATACATGTCTTGAATAACTTCCATTATCTGTGCCCTATTAACATTCATGGGATCTTGCACCCTATTAACATTCATATGATCTGGGCCCCTAAAGACATTTGGAACATTCTGTGCTAAATATGGTTGTGCAAAAGATACATTTTGACCATTACCATTACCAACATTTGGCACAATTTGCACATATGAGCCATTATTGTTGCCATTATTTGGCAAAGTTTGTGCAGTATGATTTGCATAATTGCCATTATTTGGCAAATTTGGTGCGGTGTTATATGCGTATGGACCATTGTTTACAGTATGATTCCCTGTGAAACCATTTTGGGGACTTTGACCATAATTAAGATTACTATTTTGGCCATATCCATTGATATTCCCAACTTCATATGTAGACGGAATACTTTGATAAAAACTGGTTGGCCTCATTGTAGATCTTAGAGCAGTTGGTCCTATGAATGGTTGACTATGCATATTCACATTTGATTCAAACGTAGGATTTGAATATACCTGTTGAGGGGCCTGTCTAGGCATATCATCAGGATTCACCTGTTCATGAACTACTCTGTTTGCATCAACGCCTATGACAGATGGAGGCGTAATCACTCTTCTTAACAGAGTGATCAACTCCTATGCTGCTTCGTCTTCTGGATTAGACAAAACTTGTGCTAACTGCCTAGAAAGGCCTTGCACACTGACTTGTGGATTTGAACCATTTCCTTGGCTATTTTCTGGCATCCTTTGTTCAGGATGCACCGAATCATTCTGAATCTCCAAGCATTCGTTCTGATGCTCTATTGGTCGGTCGCCTTGCTTTCTTGTAGTTGGTGCCATTACTTCCAAATTAGTAAGTAGCCCTCCTTCTAGCGCCAAAATTGTTTGTCTATTTTTCACTTGCTGTCGATGATCGACTGGGAATTATGTAAGTGCTGGAATGTGGATGTTTGTGGTGGTGGAGTTTGGTTCCTTGCTGTATTTCAGGACTTCTCTGGAAGCAAACTTAATGAAGTGAATGGTGATGAAAGAAGAACAACAAATGGACTTTATTATTCTTCGAAGTAGAAGTCAATCGACAGTGAAAACACAGTCGAGGAGACGGTTAAGTTACAAGCTACTCCTAGTGCGAGAAATGTAAAGTACAGATAAAAAGTAGAAGCCTTTGGGCGATTGAGTGGGGGGATTGAAATTGTCTTCTCTTCTTGTATTTAAAGGCTTCACTTCGACTTGAACTTCAAATCTGGCAGAATTCCCTCCATTAATTTGAATCAAGCGGTTACCTCTTTTCTCCCTTTTCTTTCTCCACGTTCTTGACCAGGCGGTTACTTCATAACTCAGAAACACGATCTCATTGTTGTAGTTACAACTGCCTTTGCTAACTGCTCCATCCATGATCTGCTTGTAATTTGTTGCTGAACACGTGTTTTAAGTTTTAGCAATAACTCTCAACCGTCGATTAGTCCATCTGATTTCTTGTTATGCATCTCATGCTTTAAAACTAGTCCAGATATCATCACCACGTGTCACAATTTGACCTAGTCGATCAATATGGACTAAATTACTCAATTATGGTGTAAACAGATACCCACCTAAAGTATTTAAAATGTGGATTTTCTCACTTAATTTCAGTTTATTCTCCATTTATTTCTATAGTAAGCATAACCGGTCCATCTCACTTAGACGAGCACCCTTTCTTTGTTTTTTAGAGAACCCATTGTTTAACATCACCAAGTAAAGTAAATACACAGACAACACATGGGATGTGCTTAGAATATAGTACAAAACATAATTGGTGAAGGTATAAACTATAAACCAATGATATGATAAATTCAAAAATATATCAACTCTGTGGCATTGTGACATCTGCAATTTGACATCAAGCTCCCTCCCTCCATCCCTTATGTCAAAAAAAATAGAGCTTAAACTTAAAGCAAAAAAAAAAAAACTCAAACGGCAGATTTCTTTTTTGAACTTCAATGGTAAGTTTTTTTAACTTCCAAGGTAAGTTTTTAAAAATTGGCAGGTCGAGAGGTAGTCGTCAAAATCGGCATTGGAGTGGGAGGTGTCAAAATCATCTCAGCTTTGGCATGAATGAAGACATATTTGTTGGATTGTCCATTTACGTCAAAAGTGACCTGTAGAGACCCATAATTTCGTTTAATAAAGTTTAATCGTTTTATGAAGGATAATTGATGATATTATATGGAAAATATGTTTGCGGGTTTGATGTGCAAGAAATCGAAAAGTGTGGGTGTTAGTGTGATTTGTATATTTGAGTGTATATATAGGAGGGTGTGAGAGTGTCACACACATCCCCCTCTCTTTCTCCCTACGCCTCTCTTTCTATCTCTCGGTCTCCCTCTCTCACTCACTCTCACTCTTACTCTCACTCTCATCCAAAATCCCACCCAAACAACTCAAAACCCTCACAAACTAACCTCCATTCCTCATTCTACGTGTGATTTTGGACTTGCTATTCGTCGATTAGAGCTCGGTGTGGTGTGTACCGGTCGAATCAAGGTTTTTGGAAAGCTAGGGCTCCTATCTTTCATGGGATTCGTTCTCAAGACTCGAGGTAGGGATTCTACCTCTCAATATATGTAAAAGAAGTGTTTTCTTGCCTTGAATCGTGCCTATGGTTGTTGTAGTAGTTGTTGTTGCTGTTGAACCCTTGAAATCTACAGAAAAATCTGTTCAAACTGATCTGGTATCGATACCATTTTGCATGGTATCGATACCAGTTGCTTAGGGACAGTTTTTGCTGCACACTACTACAATAAAGCATAACAATCACAGTTATTGGCAGTGATAGTTAGTCTTCTATCACACTCCTCCTACCGTGATGGATCTGAGTGTGATTGTAAGTCACTCTTTTTTATCACACCCAAAAACCGTGATTGAAAGATAGAAACAATCACACCCAAAAACCGTGATCTTTTCTAGCCAAAACCGAGATGGAAACTCATTTCCGTGTTCTTTCCCAGGTTTTGATCACACTCTTCCTGAAAAACCGTGATTATATGTAGATAACAATCACCACCAAACACTGTGATCTTTCATGTCTAAAAAATGAGATGGAAAATAGTTAGGTGTGATATTTTCTGATTTTTAGATCACGGTTCTCGTCTAAAACCGTGATTAAATGTTCTTATCATCACAGTCTAGAAATGTGATTGAAAGATGCATCTTTTTTTTTTGTGCATTTAAAAAATGCCTGAATCTCTAACCAATAATAAATACACGTAAAATATGTATTCAGCCCGTAGCTATCTTCTCCAAAACAAAAGACATAGCAAAACGAAATATGCATAACTGATATTGCATTTTGCACAAAACATGTCATAGATAGAAAAATCGTGCCGGAAAGCCTACTTTGAATTAATCTAACATCAATCAAATTTTTGAAAATGCATAAAAAATGCAGAACAAAAGCTTCAACAATAAAAAGGACAAAGAAAACTAATTGAATCACAAGCATGGAGCTATACAACGAATTCTTCATTCTTTGAAGCCAATTTCAAGCACTTCGTCATTCTCCGAAACCAATTTCAAGCACTCGTCATTCTCTGAAGCCAATTTCAAGCACTTCTGTAGACACCCCAATCTGGATCTCCCAATTGTGTTACTTGGTTTTACGATTTTCTTGTTTCCCCGATGATGAAATCGGATCAAACGAGCTTAGATTGGGAATGGATTAAGCTTGGAGTGCTTTGAACCCTGCTTGAACCTTTTTGAACCCCTCCGAACCTTCAGTCAAACCCTAGGGTCAGATTTGACCATCGCACGACCCTTCATGTTCCTCGCGCGATACTCAGCTTGCCAGGTGTGGTCAAAGTCAAACTGTTGACTGTTGACCCTCGCGCGATGGTTCCGAACCCTCGCGCGATGGTTTCCTCCTGTCATTATCACAGGATCCAGCTGGACTTGTGATGATTGGGTGTCACATGGGCTGGAACCCCGTTTTCCTCAGCTGAACAGGGTTCTGGCAGGCTACACCCTCACACCCTCACAACCACTCCCACTCACCTTGTTGGCTAGCCTCCCCACCAAGTTGTGACCAGCCTTGTTGGCTGGTCCTAAGGCCATGTTTGGTCATTACCTAGCCCTTGTGTTTCCCCTATAAATACCCCCCTTCATCCTCCATGTTAAGGGTTCCAAGAAATTGATTAAGAAGTTTACTTATCATTTTACAAGGCAAACAATAGCTAGCACAAAGTTACTAATCCAAGCCACTTCCTAGTCTTCCAAACTTAGTGTTTTACATGCACACTTAGTTGCAAGGCTCACCAATCAATCCAATCCATTTCCAAACCCTTTCCAAGCAAAGGTATAACACTCAACCTGTTTCTGTTTTGATCCCAGAGGGGGGCTGACAGGGCCAAGGCTGGTAATTAATACCATGTCCTGGTCCTAAAGCTAGCAGAGTTACAAGAATTCGTGGCAGCTACACCCTCGCGCGATGGTCCACCATACTCGCGCGACACTTGTGTCAGCAAGAGAATGAACCACGTGGGGAAGAGAGGCTAGTCATTTACTGTTTTAAATATGGGCATGCCTGTTGTAGTTTATTTTGGAATATAGATCACTGTGATGTATGCCAAAAAATAAATACAGTAGCTTAGTTTACTATTCTAAATAGTTTGGAATGCCCTTGGGATCCCCTGAGCCTGTCTCAAGATCCTAAGCATGCAAAGCAATTCCTGGAAGTCCGGTCGGGAATGTCGCGCGAGACTCACTCTCTGTCGCGCGACAGTTCTGTGATTTCCATGAATGGCCCTTGCATGGGCAACTAGGCCTTTGGTCTCTGTTTTAATACCCCCTCTGTTTAGGGGTTGTGTTTCATTTCATTTGGCTCCTTTTTGAAGCAATATGTAATAATTAGTATTTTCACAATTCCATATAAACTGCTTGGTTTGCTTCCTGGGTGTGCACTGGTCCTTCCAGAGCCCAGAAGGGGATGAATTTGAGACTGTGGTGAGATGACAACACTCGCGCGAGGGTTCGTGTGTCTCGCGCGATGGTTTGCTTGCATGCAGACTTGTTCATGCATGCAAGTTGGCCGTCGTGCAGGGCAAATCTGTCCCGAGCCTAGTTTTGGCATCTGATCGCTGTCTTAAGTCCACCCCATTTATTGCTCGTCATACCATCCATCCATGCCATTATTTTATCACATCCTGGAAATTGTTACAGTCTTAATCCCCGATTAACTGTTCCCCCGCCCTAATTGGCTAAAATTAATTAAAAGAAGAAGAATCACAAAAGTTTTCATAAAAATGCCTAAGTAAAGACCGATCTCCGGATTGGGCGAGAGGGGTGCCTTAAAACCCTTCCCCTCTCGTAACTTGGCTCCCGAACCCAGATATGGTTATGACGGACTAGTTTCCTTAAACTTTTTCAAACAAAAACAGCGCGGCAGGTGCTTCGAAATACGGTTCCTTGAGTGCCGGACCCTCAAAAACTCAAGTGGCGACTCTGTATTTTTGAGCGCTTGCCGCCGGCGCTCGCGCTCCCTCGATTTTTCGAAAAAGGGCCGCAAACGGCAGGAAGGAACGAAATCCTTTCTCTCCGAAGGGCATGCTGCCCACAGTGGCGACTCTGCTGGGGATCAATCGAACCAATATTAATTCATACTTAGAATTTAATACGCTTGGGAACAATCCCTTAAAAGTCTGTCAAAACGGTGAGCTTCGCGCTGCCGAAGGTTGGAATGGTGATTTAACAGGACCTCGTGTCCGGCCATTCTAATCTGGGGCTTTTTCGATTGTTCACTCGCGTAGTTTCTTCTAAAGATGGACTAAATAAAGTGAGCCAAATTTGAAAAGGCATTTTTACGACTTTTGTGATTCTTCTTCTTTTTTTTCAAATTTTAGCATCTCATTTGCATCGATGTGGGAAAAGCCTCGTTGGATCGTTTTGGCAATCCGGCACGGTTTACCGGAGCCCGGGGACCCCGAATGACCAACAACCTTCGACGATGATGGGTCATGCTACCGTTCGACTGTTACTCTGCGAATACGCGGGTAACGGGAGGTATATCTGTGGCCTTAGTCCGAGGAACCTGTTACGAACCAAAACCGGCCTTTTGCATATACAAAGCATTAGAACTCTCCAAACTAGGACAGGTACCCACAGGTTAAGATCTACTTGCATCTAACCCCGTAAATGCCTATGTGTTACTGCTTTTTCTTATCGCATGAACTGTACATACATCTCGTTCAGCGTAGAAGCATGTCTAGGATGCCTCCTAGGTTCTCAATCTGTTCCGAGTCTGTCTTTAGGCTTAGTAGGACACTGTCATGGCCCGATAAGGAATTGTGCATCTCAGTAATGCACGTTATGATCTTTTAAGTCCTTTTAAGGTGGGACTTTAGGAAATCAGAAGCCTTTCTACACCTTTGCCCGTGTACCTATTTAGGGTTTCAAAACAAAAAATGAGGAACCGCAGAGTAAAATGCCATGATGCTTACACCCAAAGGTAACAAATGCCCTGTCACTTACACCGCCCGGCTAATAGCACAGTGCTGCTCACGCCAATCGGGTTATGGCATCATGATATTCATAACGAGTTGTTCTGGCTTCAGAAAACTTGAAACCCCGAACATCGAAACGGACAAAGGTTTAGACTCCTTTTGACATCCTTTAGGACCGCTCGTTCCAAACAAGGATACATCTTCAAAAAGAAATCTGAGGGCTTAAAACAGTGTCCGAAGTGCCATGAGACAGACTTGTCTTCTGGTTTTAGAGTCTAGGGTGACACTGACGACGTTGGCTTCATCCGCTTTAGTCTTTTATTTAGATTAAAGTTACTACATGTCCCTTATTAAACCTCCTTTTGCCTTGCAAGCAAAGATCTGAATCATTGCACCGCCGAGGAAAGTATCGAGGCTAGTCGCCAAACCCGCTTGGGAACGTCTGCATCTGAATCCCGTTCAAAGGCTTGTCAAGTCGCAATCCCAATCAGTCGCCACGGAAGACTCTCCGCACACTCTGTTGACTGCTCTACAGTCAGATTCTCAGGCAGGTTCACCGCCAGTCTTATAGGAAGGACGTCCGACCACCCCAGCATCCGCGTCAAGCAGCTCTGAACCACCCGTCACGATGGAACGGCCACAGCCAGAACCTCTTACCTTGGAGACCATGCTCATGAACCTTCAGGACAGCATCACCACCATGCAACAGAGGGCAGCCCAGATAGATGCCAACATTGCCCGCTTGAACGACCTCATCCACACTCGCCTTCCACCCCCTCTCGAGGAAGAAGGCGAGGACGATGAGTCTGACCAGGAGCAACCTATCTTGGTTCCAGATCCGCTTCACGCAGGACGTCTCATGGTGCTGAACCTGAGGGAGGGCCGCTGGCCCACTACAAACCTTGCGGGTGGCAGACTGCCTCCAAACCAAGAAGAACCAGCTCAGAATCCGGATGTGGTCGCACTCATGGCCAAGATGACCAAGCTGGAGGAATCCATTGCTAAGACGGAAAAGATCAGTGCCGGAGGGATCGATCTGGATCGCCTTTGCCTGTATCCCAATGCCAGACTTCCTGAAAAATTCAAAATGCCAGACTTGGCTAAATTCGATGGGAGCGGTGACCCCAGGACTCATCTCTACAGCTACCATGCCACTATGAAACTTCTTTCTGTCGAGCCGGAGGCCATGTCACAGCTCTTTCCCCAGACTCTTTCAGGCCCTGCTTTCCATTGGTTTTTGTCACTCGACATTGCCAAAAGGACTTGGGAGGACATTGGGACTGCATTTATTTCGCAGTACAATTACAACTCCCAGCTGAAAATGACTACCCGGGAACTTGAATCCACCAAGATGGAAGCTAAGGAGTCCTTTGCGGACTTCTTCAAAAGATGGGGGGCTAAAGCTGCACAGATGACTAACCGCCCGAGTGAGAAGGATCAGCTCCGCATCATCTCCCGCAATCTCCAACCGGATTATGCTAGGCATCTGGTCCTAGCTCAAGCATCTGCCAACTTTGAAACCTTCTTCGACTCTGGCCTGGCCATCGAAGATGCTCTGCAGAGTGGGATTCTAACAAAGAGTGAATCCTCGCACGCTACCAAGTCAAAGCCACGGGCTTATTCTGGGAACGCAAATGCGCTATTCGGAACAGGGACTTACTCCAACACGGCAACCGCCGGTACCAACACCACTTCCTCCAGCACTGCTAATCATATTGCGGATGTCAATCAAGTCCAGACTCCGCAGAACAACCGGCCTAGGAACCAGCCCCGCAGCTTTTTCGCTATCGAGGCACCTCTATCCTCGGTTTTGGAAAAGTTGGTCAAATCAGGGCATCTCAAGCCCCTGGATCCAACTCCGCTACCCAAGAACCCTTTACCTGGCTTCAAAGCCAACTTTTACTGTGCTTACCATCAAGGAGCGGGTCATCTCACTGACTCCTGCTTTCGCCTCCGTCATGCGATCCAGGATCTCATTGATGATGGCACGCTGGAAACCCCTCCACCACCTCAGAAACCCAATGTCATTGCCAACTCTCTTCCCAAGCACAATGCTGTACCACATATCAGCCAGATATCTCTCAGCTCCACTTATATCAACCCTAGCTCCACCATATTCAACCCCACTGACTATATAGCCTCAACCAATCAACCCATGCCCATCGTGCCTTTCCCGTTAGAACCATCCACCGAGATTTCTTATATACATGTGATTGAAGGCCGGGTTGTTGACGCAGATGCACCTTCAGAACCTTTACAAGCTAGATCACCTATCTCCGAAGAATCTGTCAGCTCTCTCTTCCATCAATCAATCCCTGCTGTGCAGATCAGCTCTGCCTCGTCGCTTGACAGCCCGTACGTGACCATCGCTGGCCCGTTTCCTGATCCCTACCAGCCTTGGGTGCCTCCCTCGGATAGTAACATGCAGGCTACTGGCTGGGCCATAGCGGACAATTGGGACTACGCCATTCCTCTCCTCAACGAGTGGTCAAGCTTTGAAATGGACGGGATTCCTCCACAACCCGAAAATGTCCCGTTTGATCAAGCCTGGTATGATGGCTGGTTGGCTGGTTATGAAGCGGCCATGCTCGATCCTATGGATGGCTTCTCCTTATACATGCTGTTCAACCCAATCGAGCCTCCAGTTCCCGAAGCAGAATATTACTGGGATCTTGAGCCAACTTGGAATGCTCCCATGGACGTTGACCCTAACCCTCTTCAAGGCTATGCTATACCAGACTACATGCTTCACTACGCAGAGGACGAACTTGTCCAGGAAGATCCATGGGCCTTGGGAGACCACCTTTCCCTCTTTGGTTCGGTCTTTGATTTAGTTTGTGATACTGACCCCGACACTGACCATGACCCATGTTCCTACATTGTCGACGAGGAAAATCCGCGCCCTCAGGTGCCTTACCCCAGTAACAGGGACTGCAGTATCATGGTCACAGACCGCGTTCAGCCTGCTAATCTTTGGGAAGTGGACGATATAGTGGATGTCCAAGTTGGAAACGAAGTCTGGGCTGTCAATCGTACCCTGGCTGACACTGGTCTTTAGGATGTTCCCTTTATTGCAAATCCGGAGCCTGTTGCTGAAGTTGCTGCTGTGAAAGACTTAAGCTTTTGGGACTCCTTGCTGATGAAAGATCTGGCTGAGGATCTGGGCTTAGACATGGAAGTGCCCGTCTCTGCACCAACTACTGAACAAGGGAAAACGCAAACTGGGAGATGTCCCTGTTGACCTCTGGGATGTGAAGGAAAACCCTCAAGTCGTGCCCTCTTTGGGGAACGTTCACAATGTTACAAGGAGTGGATGGATTTTTCAGCCTACTAATCTGCAGGCCGGGAATTCTTCCAATCCTGCTAATCAAAGGAACGAACCTGTTTCTTTCCCAAGGTCTGCACCTCTTGAGGTATCAGCTGGCAATCCGATTCCTGATTTAGTTCAACGGCAACTTGAGCGGATTCCTGCTGCAATTTCTATCTGGGGACTGATCTGTTCATCCAAGGAGCATCGTCAGAGGCTGTGTCACGCCCTATCCCGCCTTGAAGTCCAGGCCGACGTCACGCCAGAGGCGATGATATCTCTCATCCTCCCTCCAACCTCCAAGCATACAGTGATCTTCACGGACAAGGATTTGCCGGTCGAAGGAGTCGACCACAACCGCCCTTTGCACATTACCGTCAAGTGTCGAGGACTCTGGGTCCCAACTGTTCTCATTGACAATGGTTCCGCTATCAACGTCTACCCTCTGCGGGTCGCTTATCGTTTAGGACTCACCAAGAAGGACCTTGCACCTTCCAATCTGGCTGTCAAGGCATATGACGGCACCCGTCGCGTAGTCGAGGGTGTTTTAAAGCTCAAACTCGATGCTGAGGGTTTTGAGATGGACGTGGAGTTCCATGTCGTGGACATTCCCGCGACCTTCAATCTTCTGTTGGGCAGGCCGTGGCTTCATCGATCCGACATCATGGCTGTGCCATCTACCCTCCACCAAAAGGTTATTCTGGGGCTACCTACGGGTACTTTAACCATCTGCGGGGATTCTG
The DNA here is from genome assembly GCA_018127125.1 of Rhododendron griersonianum. Taxonomy (NCBI): domain Eukaryota; kingdom Viridiplantae; phylum Streptophyta; class Magnoliopsida; order Ericales; family Ericaceae; genus Rhododendron; species Rhododendron griersonianum. Next base: position 3,846,798 of record CM030798.1, on the reverse strand, counting down.
GCATCCGCCCGCTCAAGGAGGACGGGACTCCCGTTTTGGGAATTCAACACGGTGAAGAAGACGTCGATCTTGGGGGTTTCTCTTTTGATACCTCAGGCACAGTAATGGCCATCAATGTGGACGGGAACATCCTCATAAGCTCTGTCGCGCTGGACATTATGAGAAGGATGTCTTATTTTCCGGGCATTGGTTTAGGTTCTCGCCGTCAAGGGGTCCCGGAGTTCCCTACTTTTCCTTTCAACGAGGGCCGCTTTGGTTTGGGGTATATCGCCTCTGCCAAAGATGCTAAGCGGAGGAAATATACGGGAAAACCTCGGACCCTCTGCGGCGGTCCCAAATTTGTACGTGAAGTGAGAAATGCCGCTTACACTGGGCAGGCTGAGCCCTTTATTCATTCCGAAACCGGGGAGCCGCTGCCTGGGTTTGAGATTTTCGCCGATGACACCTGGTCAAGCAGTGATGATGAACCAGCAAAGGAAGAATTCAAGAGGAAGCTTAATCAGGTGAAGATCAAGACTGACTGGCTGGGATATATCAATCAGGGAAATTTGGAGCTGCTGTTCCAGGAATTCTCCCAAGTGGGTTTGGCTGGGGAAGCTGAAGAGGCCGAAGTGCTCATGCTCGGGCCCGACACCCTCGAGGATCCCACCTCTCTCATTGTGAAAGCCAAGGGCTCTCTGAATAATTGCATTTTCAAGCCACACCTGACTTGCATTGACGACACTTCTGAGTCTGAGTCTGAGTCTGAGTCTGGGTCTGAGTCTGAGTCTGTTTCGTCCTCTAAGTCTAGCTCTGAGTCGGAGTTTGTGCCTCTAGGCCCTCCACGTCATAGCTTTTATTTCGAGTTTGACTCTCTTGTACTTGGTGACCCTTCAGGGGCTTGTGAAATGAACGAAGCATCTTCGGACTATTTCAATTATCTTTATATAAACTGTGTCGACCCTGACGATGAGGGGGATAGATTTCGATGCGGACATTCCCAAGGAAATCCGTGCCTTCATCGAAAGGGAGGACGAAAGGCATGCTCAGCCATTAAAAGAAGAAATAGTTTCTATAAATTTGAAAGATGAAAACGATCCCCGGATGGTTCAAGTGGGCTCCACACTTTCACCAGAGGAGCATCGCGATTTCAAAGAGCTGCTCATCGAATTCAGTGACGTCTTTGCGTGGTCTCATCGAGATATGCCCGGAATCGATCCCGAGATTGTGGAGCATCGCATTCCTTTGTTTCCGGATACCAAGCCTGTGAAGCAGAAACTCCGACGGATGAGGCCAGATTGGGTTCAGAAGATTAAGGAGGAGGTTACTAAGCAGATTGACGCTGGCTTCCTCATGGTCTCTCAGCATCCCACATGGGTTGCCAACATTGTCCCTGTTCCTAAGAAAAATGGCCAAATTCGAGTTTGCGTCGATTTTCGGGACTTGAACAAAGCGAGCCCCAAAGACGATTTTCCCCTGCCACACATCGATGTGCATGTGGACAATACTGCGGGGCACGCTTTGCTCTCGTTCATGGATGGCTTCTCTGGCTACAACCAAATTCTCATGGCGCCTGAAGATCGTGAGAAAACCACGTTCATCACTGAATGGGGGACTTATTGTTATCTTGTCATGCCTTTCGGCTTGAAGAACGCCGGGCCCACTTATCAGCGAGCCGCTACCACCATCCTGCATGACATGATGCACAAAGAAGTCGAGGTCTACGTCGATGACATGATCGCCAAATCCAAAACTCGAGAAGGTCATGTTCCTGTGCTTAGGAAGTTCTTCGAGAGATTACGAAAGTTTCGTATGCGTCTAAATCCTCAGAAATGCACCTTTGGGGTTACAGCGGGTAAGATGCTTGGTTTCATGATCACTTCTCATGGAATTGAGGTCGACCCGTCGAAAATCAAAGCAGTCCTTGATATGAAGCCACCAGATTCTGAAAAGAGGGTGCGAAGCTTTTTGGGAAAGGTACAGTTCATCAACAGATTCATCGCCAAGTTGACTCTAACTTGCGAGCCGATGTTTCGTCTATTGAAGAAGAATACTCTGTTTGTTTGGATAGACAAGTGCCAGGCGGCTTTCACCTCCATTCACCTCCATTCAAACCCTCCGGTTTTAATGCCACCAGTGCCGGGGAAACCCTTGATACTTTACTTGTCTGTAAATCCTTCGTCTATGGGGTGTTTGCTAGCTCAAGAGGGAGAAAAGGGAGTCGAAAAAGCCATTTACTACCTGAGTAAGAAGATGGTTGGCGCTGAAGAACGCTACACCGCTCTCGAAAAGACGTGTTGGGCTCTTGTTTGGGCATCCAAGAAATTAAGACACTACATGCTGGCTTACCCAGTGAAGTTGATTTCTCGAATGGATCCTCTCAAGTATCTGTTTGAGAAGCCTGCGCTTACTGGTAAGCTAGCACGTTGGTTGCTTTTGCTCGCAGAGTTTGACCTCGAGTATGTCACTAGGAAGTCTGTCAAGGGACGCGCGGTGGCCGAATTCTTGGCTGATCATCCTGTCAATGGACCAGAGGACTCAGATTTTGCATTTCCAGATGAAGGGATAATGGTGGTGGTCAAGGACACCTGGACCCTTTATTTTGATGGAGCTGCCAATCAGAAAGGATACGGGATTAGAGTTTTGCTGATAACCCCCGAAGGTGCTCACATTCCGTTGGCATTTAAACTCAATTTCGATGTCACGAACAACCAAGCTGAATATGAGGCCTGCATTGTTGGCATGGAAGCTGCTCTTACGCTAGGTGTGGAAAAACTCGAAGTCATTGGTGATTCCAACTTTGTTGTTTCTCAAGCTAACGGGGACTGGAAAGTTCGGGAGGACAGATTGAAGCCTTATCACCAAGACCTGGAGGACCTTATTCCTCGTTTCAACAAAGTCACGTTCACACACATCCCTCGGTTGAAGAACCAGTTCGCTGATGCTTTAGCAACTCTGGCTTCCATGGTCGAGCTTCCGATTGGTGTCAAGCTTCGTCCTATTCTAATTGAACAGCGGGACTTGCCTGCTTATCAGTACATCAACGCCGTCGATGATGTTGAAGACGGCCTACCCTGGTATCATGATATTTGGAATTTCATTGAAAGTGGTCAGTTCCCACCTGACACCACTAAGAAAGATCAAACAGCGCTGCGAAGATTGGCTGCTCAATACATTATCTGTGGGGGGAAGTTGTATCGGAGATCTTACTGCGGAATGCACAAACTCTGTGTCAGTGGTACCGAGGCCATCAAAATCATGGAGGAAATTCACGAGGGAGTTTATGGCCCTCACATGAGCGGGGTCATGCTCGCCTTAAAAATCCTGCGACAAGGTTACTTCTGGTCTACCATGGAGTCTCAGTGTGTGGATTATGTACGCCGCTGCCATAGGTGTCAAATCCATGCCAATCTCATGCACGTCCCTCCTTCTAAACTGTTCGGCATGACATCGCCTTTGCCCTTTTCTGTTTGGGGTATTGACGTCATCGACATGATTAGGCCTTCTGCTTCGAACGGGCATCGGTTCATTTTGGTGGCAATAGATTATTTCACCAAGTGGGTCGAGGCTGAATCCTACAAGACCCTGACGGCGGTTCAGGTTGCTCAGTTCATCCGAAAGAACGTCATCTATCGGTACGGGGTTCCACAGGCGTTCGTTTCTGACAATGGGGTCCATTTCAAAGGCAGGGTGTTGGAGCTTTTCGAGGAATTCCATATTCAGGTTCATCACTCAACGGTCTATCGCCCTCAGACAAATGGGGCGGTTGAGGCAGCCAATAAGAACATCGAGACTATCATCAAGAAGTCCGCAGAGTCCGCCAAGGACTGGCACGAGCAGCTGCCTCTAGCTCTTTGGGGGTATCGCACGTCAATTCAAACATCAACAGGGGCCACCCCTTTTTCCCTAGTCTACGGGATGGAAGCTGTCCTTCCCATCGAGATTGAAGTACCAACTTTGAGGATCATGGCTGAATGTGAACTCACGGAGTCTGAATGGCTTAGTGGGAGATTTGTGGAACTTATGCTCTTTGATGAGAGAAGACTTCGTGCCTTGTATCATGTTCAGGGGTATCAGCGCAGAATTGCTCGGGCATTCAATAAGAATGTGAAGTCTCGTGACTTGGCTGAAGGGGATATGGTCACAAAGGAAATCCGGGCTCCCATCTTCGATCTACGTGGTAAGTTCCGCCAGAAGCGTGCGGGACCTTACATTATCAAGACCATCCTCTCGGGTGGGGCGGCTCAGCTCATTGATCTGGACGGCAACGAGTTCAACACTCTGGTCAACCTGGATCAACTTAAACGTTACTATCCTTGAGAGAAGCTCGTTGGGCCGAAAACCACAAGGGTGGGCGGTCCCAAGCAAAAATTAGAGCAAGCCTGCTAGACTGAAAACCCAAGGGGGCAGTTTAGGCAAAAATAAATAGGCATTCAATCAAAGCTCGCTAGACTGGAAACCTGCAAGGGCAGTCCTCGGCAAAAATTAGAGCGCAAAAGGAGAGCCAAAATATACGAGCGAACCTTAGCCTGAACTACGTTTTGACCTGATTCCCTAGCTTGGGATACGTAGGCAGTCTCTCTGTGAGATTCGTTCACAATCAATCAACTCGATCCAGGGTTTTTATTCCAGGGTGTGCCTCGACATTCAAACGGCGTGGCGTTCAACACTTGGACCAAAAAGGGGAAAATTCTTAATCTTTCACCTTTATTCAAAACTATTATTTCTATTACATAGGCTGAGCAGAGCCCTAAGAAAAGCAGTAAAGCATCAAAAACAGAACGAAATGCTAAGAGGCCCTCACGGGCTCGCAGTTTATTCTAGATCATTAGAGTCGTGTCAGGAGTCAGTCTGTGTTTTGTCTCCTTACAACCTCTTCTCTTAGCCATGCTACATAGCGGCGTTTGAGTCTCGTGTTGAAGTCGTTTTTCACTCCTCCGAGTTCCCTCAAGCCCCAGTTACGCTCGTACCCTGTCAGATGTTGGGCTGTGAATGCTGGAGTCTGGAAATCTTCTGTCCCAGCTCGATGAAAGCCTTGGCTCATGCCTAACTACCGCAGAATACAACCTGGAATATAGAATGTGAAACTGGACAACCCAGCAATCACCATTCTCTCAAAACCTGCAGAGTGTATAGCCATGTCCGGTATGTTCAGGGCTTCGTGCCGCCAGACGATCACACGCGGAGACATCTCTCTCATGAAGGTGTACCACTCCTCCTCAGACATCTCTGGGTACAGCATTCCCCTTTGATGCATTCGCCCGGGCAGACGGGGCCAGTTCGCTCCAGGAGCCGAGATTAGCCCAAGTTTGTCGCACAGCCACAACTGTATGAGCGAAAAGACAAGTAAGGAGCCACATAAGCCTGAGCGAAAGAAAACAAGTAAGGAGCTTCTATATAGCCTTAGCCGAGAGTTGAGGTAAAAACAGACTGTGTGAAAGCCGGAAAAAGGTGAGCTAAGTGAGATTTTACCTGCAACAGGAGTGGGCTGCCACCGAACGTGTTCGTTTGACCTGTGACCACCAAATCCAAACCAATGAGTGTTTCGGTGAGCACCATGGGAACTACGTTCTTTCGAACACCCATCTGCGTAGCCACGTAAATCAGCGAGGGGTCAGGCCGTCCATGCGGAGACACCAGCAAATATGCGGCCAGTATGCCAATTGACATGGCAAATCGACGTCGAGCCTGCAGAACAGTATCCGCTGGATCGCCGTCAGGCCCGTACCATTCCATTAGGCGCACAATGTTTATCTCTCCGCCAATCAGTAGGCCTTCCGCCGCACCTCTGGAAATATTCAGACAGGTTTTCAGCAGCTTTGACATGCTTTACCTGTAAGGTGGCACGACAATCACACTCGAAGCAAAGCCTTGGAGATATGCCTGAAATTCTTCCACGGTCAGGCACAGCTCGTTGTCCCCAAATCGGAACACATGGACGTCCCGGTCCCAAAACTGCAGGGCTGCTCTCAGGATTTCGGGGCGGAGCCTTACACTTTTTAAGAAGCGAAAGGCGGCCAACCCGTGAGAACGGAAGCATAGCCAATCGCTCGCGACCAATTCTTTGAGCCACGGGCTGATTAATGTGGGGAGATGATTTGCCATTAGGGGAAAAGTGCCTGAAGTTTTCTACGGAGAGCATACCCTTCATTCAGGGAGCTACTCCTCTTTTGTAAGCCAAGGAAGTAGGTAATGTCTTTCCTTTGAATGAGGTGTCCATGCAAGGTGTCCCTTTTGCTTATTAAAGATCAAGGGAACACCTCTGGGAGGAGCCAGAAGCCCCTGCACGTCCAGACCTGCTGACAAAGCCTGCCACCTTTTTCTTTCCGAATGGGTCAAGGCTGGCTACTGTAACAGGAGTTCTCCATCGCGCGATGGTTCTGAAGTGTCGCGCGACGGTTTGTACTCGCGCGATGGTTTCGTTTGCTCGCGCGAGGGTTAAGTTTAAATTCGGCACAGGAAGGCAGGCTACTTGTAGACACCCCAATCTGGGCTTCCAGATTAGTTTACTTACGATTTTTGATTCCCCAATGATGAAATGGATCAAGAATACCCCGGGAATGTCGAGTGTTTGAGCTTTGAGTGTTTGAAAAACCCTTGAACCAAATCTAGCCTAAGGCACTTCCAAAAGCCAAAAACCCTACTGACGTGCGCCAAGGCACAACCATTGTGCGCCAGGGCACAATCATCGCGCGCCAGGGCGCAACCATCGCGCGCCCGGGCGCACCGTCGCGCGACAGTTTGGAACCCTCGCGCGATGGTCAAAGTCAAAGTTTGACCGTTGACCGTCGCGCGCCAGGGCGCAACCATCGCGCGCCCGGGTGCACCCTCGAGCGACAGTTTGAAACCATCGCGCGATGGTTCAGTCCCCACCTACTTTTCCAGTGGCAGAAACTTGGCCACGAGTGCCACCCTCAGCCAGACCTCGTGGACTGGCTGAACTCCTCTGTTTGCTTCACCTTACCTTTCCAAAGGATGCAATTTGGCCACCAAAGCAAAACCAACCCTTCTTAGTTGGTTCTTTCTCCTCCATACACCATTCCCACCTCTCCTCCTATATATACCCCCCTTGGTTCTTCCATTAAAGGGTTCATAAAAAAAAGAAGAAGAAGGAAGTTACAAATGTTCCAACTTTTCAAATACACTTGATATTCCACTACTCAAACCATTTCCATACACTCTTTTTACAAGTTCTATCACCTTGTTCAATCTCAACCTCAACTCAAAGTTCAAACACTTTTCAAACCTTAAAGATCAAAGGTGTAGCTTACTTTGTTCTGCTCTCTGTTCTGATCCCTGAGGGGGGCTGGCAGGGTCAAGGCTGGTAATCAATACCAGTCCTGGCCCTAAAGCTAGCAAGGTTTCAAAAACCGAGGCCAAGCAAACCCTCGCGCGATGGACCCAAAGACTCGCGCGACAGTTCTGTCAGCAAGAGATTGGTCCACGTGGGGAAGGGGTGCTGGTCATTTCTTGTTTTACCTATGTGCATGACTGTTGTAGTTTTGTTTTAACATACATCTCACTGTGAAGCATGCTAACAACCAATTTACTGCTTTCCTTTGTTAAAAATGTTAGTTTTACATTTCAAATATTCATCTCTGTTCTGTTGGAGTACCCTTGGGATCATTCTGGACCTGTCTCAGAACCCAGGATGAGCAAAACCAGACACTGGAAAGTTGGCTTGAACCCGCGCGCGCTGCACCCAAACCACCGCGCGATGGTCAACGCTCCATTTGACCAGTGCGCCAGGGCCCAATCGTCGCGCACCAGGGCGCAACCATCGCGTGCCCGGGCGCATTGTCGCGCGACGGTTTGGAACCCTCGCGCGATTGTTTGTCCCCGATCAGTGGCTGGCCTTGCATGTTTAACTTGATTTTAGGCTATTATTTTGTCCCCACTGTTTATGGGGTGTTTTGTTTATTTGTTACGCTTTTCAGCCTTTAAACTGTATATTATGACTGCATAAACTGCTTGGTTTGTCCTGGGTGTGCACTGGTCCTTCCAGAGCCCAGAGAGTTTAAACTGCTTGGTTTGTCCTGGGTGTGCACTGGTCCTTCCAGAGCCCAGAGGGTTTGAGAATAAGAGCTGTGGGCTTAGGCTTACTGGTGTGCGCAGGTCTTGTAGGAGCGTGCACAGGTTTGGTCAGTATGCATTGACTTGATCAGTGCATACTGGTTTCTTCCTGTGCACGACACTCCAAGACAGGGGCTTTCCAGTCTGTTTAAACTCCCATAGGAGTCTGTTCTCATCCTATACTAACTGTTTCAATAGAGCAAACATGCTTTCTATCACATCCTGCAAACATGTTACAGTTTTAATCCCCGATTAACTGTTCCCCCGCCCTAATTGGCTAAAATTGATTAATAAAAGAAGAATCGCAACATTTTCAAAATGCCTAAGTAGAGACTGATCTCCGGATTGGGCAAGAGGGGTGCCATAAAACCCTTCCCCTCTCGTAACCTGGCTCCCGAACCCAGATATGGTTATGACGGACTGGTTCCTTAACTTTTTCAAATCAAACAGCGCGGCAAGTGCTTCGAAATACGGTTCCTTGAGTGTCAGACCATCAAAACTCAAGTGGCGACTCTGTATTTTTGAGCGCTCGCGCTCCCTCGATCCGGGCCCTTGCATTTTGGAAACCGAAATTTCCAGGGCATGCTGCCCACAGTGGCGACTCTGCTGGGGATAGATCGAACCAATATTAATCCATACTTAGAGTTTAATACACTTGTGAACAATCCCTTAAAAGTCTGTCAAAACGGTTAGCTTCGCGCTGCCGAAGGTTGGAATGGTGATTTAACAGGATCTCGTGTCCGACCATTCTAATCTGGGGCTTTTTCGATTGTTCGCTTGCGTAGTTTTCTCTAAAGATGGACTAAATAAAGTGAGCCAAATTTGAAAAGGCATATGGCGATTTTGCGATTCTTCTTCAATTAATCAATTTCTAGCATTCTCATTTGCATCGATGTGGGATAAGCCTCGTTGGATCGTTTTGGCAATCCGGCACGGTTTACCGGGGACCCCGAATGACCAACAACCTTCGACGATGATGGGTCATGCTACCGTTCGACTGTTACTCTGCGAATACGCGGGTAACGGGAGGTATATCTGTGGCCTTAGTCCGAGGAACCTGTTACAAGCCAAAACCAGCCTTTGCATATACAAAACACTAGAACTTTCCAAACTAGGACAGGTACCTAGAGGGTAAGATCTATTTGCATCTAACCCCGTAACTGCCTATGTGTTATTGTTTTCCCTATCGCATGCACTGTTTTGCATAGAAGCATGCTTAAGACTGTTTTGTCTTTCGAGTTTGTCTTGTGCTGTTTAAGACGTTGTTGGACCCGATGAGGAGTCGTTCATTCTGTTGAATGTTCGTTATCAATCGCAAAGTCCTTAGTTCAATGAGACTTTGAGAAATCAAAATTTACTACATCCTTGGCTCATGCCCGTTTAAGGATTCAACCGACAATAAGGAACAACAAGGTAGTGATGCCGTGTCACTGGCGCCACCTAGGTTGAAGTGCGTTGTCACTATACACCGCCGTGTTCAAGGTTAAGGTGCCATGCCATCAACACCGAGTTGTTCCAAATTCAAAGTTGAATCTTCAAAAGGGACTAGCCAAAGATTTAGTCTATTTTGACATCTTTTAGGATCTGTCGATCTACAGTTTTAATCCCCGATTAACTGTTCCCCCGCCCTAATTGGCTAAAATTGATTAATAAAAGAAGAATCGCAACATTTTCAAAATGCCTAAGTAGAGACCGATCTCCAGATTGGGCAAGAGGGGTGCCATAAAACCCTTCCCCTCTCGTAACCTGGCTCCCGAACCGAGATATGGTTATGACGGACTGGTTCCTTAACTTTTTCAAATCAAACAGCGCGGCAGGTGCTTCGAAATACGGTTCCTTGAGTGTCGGACCTTCAAAACTCAAGTGGCGACTCTGTATTTTTGAGCGCTCGCGCTCCCTCAATCCGGGCCCTTGCATTTTGGAAACCGAAATTTCCAGGGCATGCTGCCCACACTACTGTCTTTTTGGGGTTGTTTTCCGAATTTTGACTCGGGCCAGATTCTGAAATTCCGATGCTTCCAGTAGGTCATTATGGGTAATTATGACTACGTCGAAGCGTTGTTTGTTCGAATTGCACGTTTGGTGACGATTTCAGTCCCTCGAATGGATAACGGCCGGGTGGTTCATGTTCAAAGTCGTTATTTAGCCGGTCAAGCCGGGCGAAGGGTCGTACGATTTACAAAGCAAGTATTAAAAAGCAGAGCCAGAAGTTCAGGCAGCCTGCTGGTTTTACTAATTACAGCTTGGGTTTTTCCACGGGATTCAGAAATATCCCCTTAGCCTTGCTTCGACTTCAACGCGAAGCCACCTTATGTAACGACTCTCCAGCCATGTCTTGAACTCTGGGATTGGCTCCTTCAACGTCCTATCGCCCCAGTTATCTTTGTAGCAGCGCAATTGCCACGAGTCAAATGTAGGGATATCGAAGTCTTCCGCCCCATAACGCTTGTACCCTTGGCTTCTCCCGAGCTGTCGGAGTGTACGCCCTGGAACGTAAAATGTGAAGCTCGATAGGCCAGCGATTATCACTCTCTTGAAGCCAGCTGAATTGAGCGTCATTACTGGAAGGTTCAACCAGAGACATCTCCAGACTATGTCCTAAGATTGTAGATCATTTAGGAACGCAAACCATATGTCCACCGGCAGGTCGGGGAATATCATTGGTCTTTCGACCAAAAGCCTGGGGAACTCTTCAAAGCCGGCCTGTGGCTCTTCTAAAACCCCCACTTTGTCCGCCAACCAGAGCTGCATAGGAGCGGAGGTCAAATCAGAAATCAAATACAGCCCGAGTATTTAGGGTAAAAATGAAGATGCAAGAAAGTGTGTCGAATGGGAATCTACCTGGAGCAGGATAGGGCATCCGCTGAAGGAGTCGGCTTGCTCAAGTTTCAGCTTGTCTAAACCCAGGAGTGTTTCCGCTAAAATCACCGGCATGATATTTTTCTGAGCATCCATTTGCAAGGCGATGCTCACTAATTTGGGATTCGCTCCTCCGTCAATGGGAATCAGCATATACGCAGCTAATGCGCATATGGACAAAACGAAGCGTCTGGGAGCTTCCCCCACGTAATCTCCCAGGGCTCCCTCGAGTCCATACAGCTCAATTAGGCGGAAGATGTTGAGTTCGCCATTCTGAATAATACTGGCCGTCAGTGCCTCTGGAATATTGAGTCTCTCTTGTAAGATTTGCTCCATGTCTTTGTGAACAGGCGGAACCGCAAGAATGTCTAAGTTGGCAAAGCCTGGCACGTACGCTTGGAATTCTTCTACGGTGGGGCACATCTCGTCTTAACGGAATCGGAAGACATGCACGACTGGATCCCAAAAAGGCAATGCGGCTTGGAGGAGCTCGACCCACGGTCGAGCGTATCGGAGGTCTCGAATTGAGGACAAGCATCGAGACCGGGGGCTCGCCCATTTTATAGTCTCTTCCCTCAGTAACCAAAAGTCGAGTAATTCCGTCAACGCATCTCCTATTTTTGGTAATAAAGAAGGGTGTGCACTACATTCGTCCTAAGAAGCCTTCCTTCTTATAGGCCAAATGTGGTGGATTTGAGGCTTAGGTGTCCCACCACCTTGCCATGCAAGGACTCTCCTCTTTCTGCAACATCAGAACAACTCCCAAGACGTGGAACAATGAACAGGATATTGGCAATAATTTGGTCAAACCAAGGCAGCTTAGCAGGATTTGACTATCGCGCGACACTTCCAAAGCATCGCGCGACAGAGGTAACTTGCGCGACAGTTCCAAACCATCGCGCGATGGTTGGTCTGCAGTATTGACAGTTTCCAACAGCTACTGTCCAATTTTGGTCGTTTTCATTTCTAAGGGTCTTTCTGCACTTTTGATGATTCCAACAAGTCATTATAAGCATTTATGACTATGTCCAAGCATCGGTTTCCAAATGCCATGCTCGACGAAGATTTTGGACCCTCAGAGGCCCGTTTCAAGTTCAAATTGAGGTTTCGGGAGGTCGAAACTCGTCTTGGGGGCTCTAGCCCATTTTGGTCATGCCATACAGGTCACCTGGACCTCGAGTGACTGTGTGGAGGTGTCGGTTTCAGTCCGGGACATAATTGAGTCATTCTTGAACGTATTATGCCATTTTCGCGTCGTTTTGTGCGTTTTTCGGTATAAGTCTTTTCTGGGGACGTTTTGCTCAGTTCCGTTGATTGGTACAGGTCATATTCGACCTGTCTGGAGCGTCAGTTTTGTCTTCAACAGAGTATCGTGAGTTTTGGCGTGTTAATGCCCAAAATTTCATTATTTCTCGTATCCCCATATCCTAGCCGTATCCTAGGGTACTTTTCCTATTTTCTTTCAGAGCTAGACCAGTTTTTATACTCATATGTGTCTGTGAATAGTCTCGGTGTGTTGTCAATGCAAGTTTGGTTTTAGTGGCGGGTTTTACTTTCTCTTATTCATAACGAGAAACAATAAACTTGAAAAATGCAAAATTTCTGTAAATAACCGAGATCTATCCATGTCAACTGCTATATCAACGGCACTTCGGCCAATCAAAAACGCCTAATCAAGTCAGAGCACATGCGCCCGCTAGTCAAGAGGCACGCAGGCCCTCAAAGTATCTGTCAAAAGCTATCTACTTGGGCATGCAGGCCCGGAATCAAAAGAAAAAGTAACATGCAAAAGGGTAACGGAGCCTTTGTCATCGCCCTCCGCACGCTCAAAGCCCGTCACCGCTACCCGCGTCGTCCCGTAGCTCCTGGGGATCGTCTCTGTACCCCGGATCGTCAATGGAGTCGTCGGAGCCACTGCTAGTGGACGAGTGCTCCTCGTCCTCTCCTTCCTCTTCGTCCTCTTCTTCCTCGTCCTCGGAAGGCTGACCCAAGATTAGCCGCTTCCGCCGGCTCGGCTCCTCCAATGTCGGCTTCTCGCGCTTCTTGAGTTGGTACCGAAGCTCGGCTTGCCTCGCGGCTCGTCTGTCTTCCTCCTCGCATGCGCGTGCCGTCTGTAAGCCCCTCGTCTGTCGCTGCGTAGTGGTGGCCGGAGGTGTGGGTTTCTTCGCCACCGCCTTCTTCGGTGGCGGATCTCGCGCACTCTTCCTCCTAGGGTTCATCTTCCCCTGCACCTGCATTGGCATTTCATTTCAAAGCATGAGTATCTATTGTGCATATTGTATTTCTGTATTGAAAACAGGTACAGTCTATCAAGCTATCGAAAGCAGGAATGTATCGAAAGCAGGAATGTATCGTTTTTCATACCTGGACCCTCTGAACAATGGCTGGCTGAGTCGACTGTGGTGTCAACACCTGGTACTGCAACTCCAGTGGCATGCCGCTCGCCGCCCTTCTCACCACATTCTCCAACGCCAGCATGCGTCGAACGGTCTCGTTCACCCACTCAGTTGGCACCTGCATGCAATTCAAGTTCATCAGGCTATTCAGCATATAATTCAAGTATTTGGAATTGAAAAGCAATATTGGAAGCTGGGTCTTACCGAAACAGTCACAGGAGTGGGCTCCGCTCTTGCAGGCACTAACTGTAACTCCGCAGGATTCCCCTGGCTGTCCACCACAGGAATCCTCCAAAGCAGCGCAGGAAGTCCACCAACCACCGGTCCGCTCGGGGCTCGCCTTGCCCGGCTCTCACCTCCTCTTCATCCCTCTCCAGCTGCTCTCCTCTCCTCAACGGCCCCTGCGACCTGGCCCCGCACCTCTCTCAGGCCACGGACCCCCAGTGGACCCGCCAGGAAGTCTCTTTGGTAGACTGCATAGTCCCTCTCAGGACGCAGGTAGCGCACAAGCTCAGTGTCCGGCCTCGTGTACCTCTCCAGCTCAGCCCGTGTGTACTCTCCCGTGTGTGAAGCTCGAGGTGGAAGTGGCCCTGGCACCTGGGACTTAGGGTAACCAAGCGACTAGCGCGTCACTCGATCCCCCAAGTACCACAGCCAACCGAAGGTCAACTCCAGTAACACCCTGCTGGCTGTGACAACCCTGCTCCGGGCCAAGTACTCTGGCTCTGGCCCCGCTCTCCTCCAGGGATCCCAATTGACCTGCAATTCAAGGCAAGCAAGCAACACAAGCAATTGATCAGCGACAGCATTAAAGCAAGGAAATGAATACATGTCTAAATGGTTACGATTACGTGTTCATACCTGTGAGGCCCTAAGCTCGTCCAAGTACAGTCTGAAGGCGTTGAGCTCACATCTCCCTTCTTTCTTCCCCGTACTTGCCTTACTCCACTTCAGCGCGCGAGGGAGGGCGCTCAAGTCTGGATGCTTGCACTCCGGCGGATACATCCGCAAAACCTCGTAGGCTCAAAGCTGCACAATGTTTAGACAAATTCAAACATTAGTCAAGGCATACAGTATTTGAAATTGAAACAGTCAAGCAGACTAAACAATGGACAAGCATAACCAAATTGTGCTTAATAAAGGGTTAGAATTGTACCTCCCAAACCCTCCAGTAGCCGGCCGTGCTCTTACCCGTCCTCGACGAGTGGCCAAAGAAGTGGTAGGCCATCCCAAGAGCAGCTCCACCCCAGTCGAAGCGTGAGGCCGTCCTCAAGTCCCTCAACGCTGGCAAGTAGGAGAGGTGGACTTTATTCCGTCTGTTTGGGTACAGAGTGGCACCAAACAGGTACAGCAGGAACGCCCGGGCCATCTGATCCGCCTCCCGGTCATTCGTCACATCCTTCTTCAAGTAATCCTTGAACTGGTCATACCTCGCCATCCCCTCCTCTATCTTGGGCGCTTTGCCCAGAAACCACTCCAAAGCAGCCCGATCCTCCTGAATCCCCGAGTCAAACGGGATGGGCTCACCTCCAACCCTCAGCCCCGTGATCGCTGCGAAGTCCGCAGGCGTCACTGTCATCTCCCCAGGAGGTAGGTGGAAGGTATTGGTGGTATCCCTCCACCTCTCAGCAAGCGCTACGAGGACGGCGTGGTCATTCCTCGCATGGGTCAAAGTCTGTACAAACACCCCGAAGCCTGCCTCGTCTACCAACCGCCTCACTCTCTCGGGCAGCCCCTCGTACAGCTGTAAGGACATACACGCGCCCCCGAAGGCGCGGATATCCCTCTGTCCTGCTCCAGCCTGTTTTAGATACAAAGACAAGCAGCAAAAGGGTTTATCAGTATACAGGAAGTTCATTCTCAAGTTCTAGGTAATCAATGAAGCCTAGGACACATGTTTGGCTTTAATTCTATGCCATGGCTCGACTCGGGAGTATGGTGTGCTATTCTAAATGCCCGTGCATACAGAGTCCTCATTTTTGAGTTCTAGGTAATCAATAAAGCCTGCAACGGATGGTTGGTTCAAGTTATTACGTATTGGGCTTACATTACGAGAAGCGCATAGGTTTAACATGCTTTGGCTCGCAAGTCGTCAGTGCAATTCGAAGTTCATGCATGTTCTAAACAAGTATCGAATGTGAACTATCAAAGCAAGAATATCGAAATCAAATTACAAAGGGTGTTTTCTGGGAATATACCTCCATCCACGTCGCTGCAATGTGAGCCCGGGGATCTCTCAACACCAACTCGTCGTCGTAGTCTCTCCGCGACGGGACGCGTGCCTCAATGCCCGACGGCACAAAAAGGTGCGTCGTGGGAAGCACATATGCTCCTGCTAAAAAACCTGGGCGACTCGTGTCCTTCGCCTCCGCCACAACTGTAACCCTGGGCCCCTGTGCCTCTGCTCTGGCTCTCTCCTCGGCCTCCGCCTCTCTCAGAAGATCCTCTCTCTCCTGTCTCTCTCTCTCGGCTCTCTCCGCCGCCTCCGAAGCCTCAATGGCCCTCGCCCGTTCCTCTTTGGCCTGTAGCACATATAGCCCGATGGCGGGGTTATCCTCAAGCAGCTTTGCCAACATCTCGTCGCTCAGGTGCTCGGCGACATCGTGTTTCGTGATCGGCCTATGACTTGATGACGTCACCGCGGGCCGAAACAATATGTCCTCCTCTCGGACCTCAACCGGAGTCTCTGTGACCTCCTCCTCTGCATCTACAACGCTTTTTCCCTTCGCCGAATCCCTCGGCGGGGACCCGGTCGGCTCAACAGTATCGTCTCCTGCCCCACGACTACTGCCTCCTCCAGCATCAACCCTCGCGCGAGGCTCCTCCTCTGTCGCGCGAGGGTGCTCTCCAGCACCAACACCTCTGGCGTCCCCTGGACCCACTCCGGCCACCACTGACCCTTCTACGGCTATTCTAGGGTCCAGCCGCTCAACACTGTGGCCCGCGGCTCCTGTATCAACCGTCGCGCGAGCCTCAAGCTCTGTCGCGCGACTCTCATCGCCGCCACCAACCTTTCGCGGCCTCCTTCGCCATCTCCGCCCGTCGCCGCCGCTGCACCGGCCTCTGCGATGGCCTCTGCTTGTGTTTGATCTCCTGTTTCGGTGTCCATTGGACCGCCTCGGTCCTCCGACTGATCAACTACCTCTCCCCCGCCACCTTCGTCACCACGGTCTGCCATGGAAGTGATGGGAGTGTGTGGGTGTGTTGGTTTTGTGGAGAAATCGAAAGTATGAGGAGAGGATTGAGAGGGTTTCGAGAGATGGGAGGAGTTCTGAGAATTTGAAACTGCTGGTACTGTTTCTGTAACGTCCCGCGGGGTTTTAAACGATTGGAACGGGTTTGGGCCGGGTCTGGGCTTGTTCTGATCCAAGCCCTAGCCAAAAACCCTCGCGCGATTGTTCGCAAGTGTCGCGCGACACTCCACTTTGGGCCTCAGGTCCAATTCAGGTTCTACACCTGGCCCAGTCTCATTTATCCATCTTTTGGGTCCATGAATTGTTGTACGTTCTTAAGGGTCACTATGGAAGTGTCGCCTTCGACTTGGAGCATTTTTGCATCCCCAGTAGTGGTCCGCCCACAATCAGCGACGATCTATCCGTCCGATCATCAATCAGCGACGATCTATCCGTCCGATCGTCAACCAGCGACGATCTATCCGTCCGATCGTCAACCAGCGACGATCTATTCGTCCGATCTTCAATCAGCGACGATCTATTCGTCCGATCATCAATCAGCGACGATCTATCCGTCCGATCATCAATCAGCGACGATCCATCCGTCCGATCGTCAACCAGCGACGATCTATCCGTCCGATCTTCAATCAGCGACGATCTATCCGTTCGATCATCAATCACCGACGATCTATCCGTCCGATCATCAAATCAGCGACGTTCTATCCGTCCGATCATCAAATCAGCGATGATCTATCCATCCGATCGTCAACCAGCGACGATCTATCCGTCCGATCATCAACCAGCGACGATCCATCCGTCCGACTATCAAATCAGCGACGATCCATCAGTCCGATCGTCAACCAGCGACGATCCATCAGTCCGATCGTCAACCAGCGACGATCTATCCTTCCGATCATCAATCAGCGACGATCTATCCGTCCGATCATCAACCAGCGACGATCCATCCGTCCGACCATCAAACCAGCGACGATCCATCCGTCCGACCATCAAATCAGCGACGATCCATCCGTCCGATCATCAACCAGCGACGATCCATCCGTCCAACCATCAAATCAGCGACGATCTATCCGTCCGATCATCAAATCAGCGACGATCCATCCGTCCAATCATCAATCAGCGACGATCCATCCGTCCGATCATCAACCAGCGGCGATCTATCCGTCCGATCATCAAATCAGCGACGATCTATCCGTCCGATCGTCAATCAGCGACGATCCATCCGTCCAATCATCAACCAGCGGCGATCTATCCGTCCGATCTTCAATTTCCCTTGGTGCATGGTATTTTTACATACTCGTCTGCATTTTCCATTTAATCGACTTTTGGGCGGATTTGGTGGGTGTCTAGGAATCTTTGACGTTACCCGTACCAGTCAATGGTGCTCCGCGTGCCGTCAAAGAGGGACTACTGTAGACACCCCAATCTGGATCTCCCAATTGTGTTACTTGGTTTTACGGTTTTCTTGTTTCCCCGATGATGAAATCGGATCAAACGAGCTTGGATTGGGAATGGATTAAGCTTGGAGTGCTTTGAACCCTGCTTGAACCTTTTTGAACCCCTCCGAACCTTCAGTCAAACCCTAGGGTCAGATTTGACCATCGCGCGACCCTTCATGCTCCTCGCGCGATACTCAGCTTGCCAGGTGTGGTCAAAGTCAAACTGTTGACTGTTGACCCTCGCGCGATGGTTCCCTCCTGTCATTATCACAGGATCCAGCTGGACTTGTGATGATTGGGTGTCACATGGGTCCCCATGGGCTGAACAGGGTTCTGGCAGGCTACACCCTCACACCCTCACAACCACTCCCACTCACCTTGTTGGCTAGCCTCCCCACCAAGTTGTGACCAGCCTTGTTGGCTGGTCCTAAGGCCATGTTTGGTCATTACCTAGCCCTTGTGTTTCCCCTATAAATACCCCCCTTCATCCTCCATGTTAAGGGTTCCAAGAAATTGATTAAGAAGTTTACTTATCATTTTACAAGGCAAACAATAGCTAGCACAAAGTTACTAATCCAAGCCACTTCCTAGTCTTCCAAACTTAGTGTTTTACATGCACACTTAGTTGCAAGGCTCACCAATCAATCCAATCCATTTCCAAACCCTTTCCAAGCAAAGGTATAACACTCAACCTGTTTCTGTTTTGATCCCAGAGGGGGGCTGACAGGGCCAAGGCTGGTAATTAATACCATGTCCTGGTCCTAAAGCCAGCAGAGTTACAAGAATTCGTGGCAGCTACACCCTCGCGTGATGGTCCACCATACTCGCGCGACACTTGTGTTAGCAAGAGAATGGACCACGTGGGGAAGGGAGGCTAGTCATTTACTGTTTTAAATATGGGCATGCCTGTTGTAGTTTATTTTGGAATATAGATCACTGTGATGTATGCCAAAAAATAAATACAGTAGCTTAGTTTACTATTCTAAATAGTTTGGAATGCCCTTGGGATCCCCTGAACCTGTCTCAAGATCCTAAGCATGCAAAGCAATTCCTGGAAGTCCAGTCGAGAATGTCGCGCGAGACTCACTCTCTATCGCGCGACAGTTCTGTGATTTCCATGAATGGCCCTTACATGGGCAACTAGGCCTTTGGTCTCTGTTTTAATACCCCCTCTGTTTAGGGGTTGTGTTTCATTTCATTTGGCTCCTTTTTGAAGCAATATGTAATAATTAGTATTTTCATAGTTCCATATAAACTGCTTGGTTTGCTTCCTGGGTGTGCACTGGTCCTTCCAGAGCCCAGAAGGGGATGAATTTGAGACTGTGGTGAGATGACAACACTCGCGCGAGGGTTCGTGTGTCTCGCGCGATGGTTTGCTTGCATGCAGACTTGTTCATGCATTCAAGTTGGCCATCGTGCAGGGCAAATCTGTCCCGAGCCTAGTTTTGGCATCTGATCGCTGTCTTAAGTCCATCCCATTTATTGCTCGTCATACCATCCATCCATGCCATTATTTGATCACATCCTGCAAATTGTTACAGTCTTAATCCCCGATTAACTGTTCCCCTGCCCTAATTGGCTAAAATTAATTAAAAGAAGAAGAATCACAAAAGTTTTCATAAAAATGCCTAAGTAAAGACCGATCTCCGGATTGGGCGAGAGGGGTGCCTTAAAACCCTTCCCCTCTCGTAACCTGGCTCCCGAACCCAGATATGGTTATGACGGACTGGTTTCCTTAAACTTTTTCAAACAAAAACAGCGCGGCAGGTGCTTCGAAATACGGTTCCTTGAGTGCCGGACCCTCAAGTGGCGACTCTGTATTTTTGAGCGCTTGCCACTGGCGCTCGCGCTCCCTCGATTTTTTGAAAAAGGGCTGCAAACGGCGGGAAGGAACGAAATCCTTTCTCTCCGAAGGGCATGCTGCCCACAACTTCATCATTCTCAAAGCATGTCTAAATCCACCAGAAAACAAAAAGTAGCAGCATCAAGAACTCTAATGCCTAAATCCAGCAGAAAACAAAAAGGTATACAAATCCAAAACCAAAACCAAACCACCAAAAATTGAAAACCCTGGTTTGCTGTAAGAAAGGGCTAAAGTTAAAAGTACTGGTAACATTTCCTACAAATAGAAACTGGAAAAACCAGATCCTAACTGTTGGGCAATGAACCAAATCACACAAACACAATAACAATAACAATGAACTAAACCACCACAAGAAGAAATTACGATATGTATACACACGTGCTTGGGCAAGATTGCCTATGTTCAAGGCTCATACCAGCTTTGATAACAGTACTCTATCTGTACCCATTTATTAGTCTCTTTTGGAGAGCCGTGCCAACAGTTGGACCAAAAATGATGTATATTCGTCAAGAATTTTTCAATATACTCTAACTGAGATCTTTTGAACGGTGTAAAAAAATTGTTACAAGGATATGCATTTTTTTTATCCGAACATTAGCACGGCTCCCAAAACAGACTAACAATCAGAGATGGAGTAAGTATCAATAAAGAAGAAGGGTAGAAACTATTGTAATACCCTTAGCTAGCTAAGTTTGATCCGCAAATGCCTCGTGAGGTATTCAGCACTAATCCGTCTCCACAAACCCTTCATCTAAATCTACTAAAGCAAATGAAAATCAATGGAACCATTTCATTACTATGATTGCGAAAAAACCCAAAAAGCACATGAAAATCAGAAGCTACAAAAAAAAAACCCTAAAAAGCACAACTAAACCACAAAAAAATTGTACATATCTACCTGAAATTATGCGAAAGAAACTATCAAGAAAACCGTTCAATTTAAAGAAGGCAGTCCCAGAAATGAAAAGGTCCAATCGAGCTCTTAAATCACAAGAACAATCAAAAGATGACGATTCCAATCAAACCCACGAAAAATTTACAGAAACAGAGAACGACCCAGATCGAAGATTGTTGTTTCCTTGTGAATTATGGAGCTTTGGCTCCAAGTACATAAAGAAAGGAGGACAAAAAGATGGCAAAAGCTTCACGTAATGTAGGAGTACTTCTCTAGTAACCAAACATGTATGCAAATTGCAATCTTGCCTCGAGTATACAAAATCAAAAAATTATTTCTCACGTTAATTCAGAAATCCATAACATAATACAATATCGGAAATCCACAACAAATACTTGCCTACGAATGCTTTTCGACACAGAAATATTGGCGAACTGCTGCTATCTTAGTTGATTCTTCTAAATGATACTAATAAGTTGTACCAATTTCCTCTACGAAGATAATGAAAGAGAACTAGTTAGAAAGAGACCTATTAGGTATTTTCCTTGGAAAACGATTCCAGCAACTATTTTCGGCCAGTGGCTATATATGGTTTCCTCCTAATTACCAGGAAGTACACATTGAAGAGAAAGAAAGGATGAAAGGGGGTACACATTGAAGAGAGATGTGTGTGTTTCCTCTTAGCACCTTCAGTAATCACACAATAGAATACCACTGTTACTCCATATTCATACCAAAAGACTAAAGCAATAGTCACTGACCTCGCACCAATTATTGCAATTGCAGCCACGACACAAGGACCCAACTGATCAGCTCGCTAACTTGAGTGGGATAGATCATAGAGGCATGCACCCAACTGATAAGCTCCAAACAGCCAAGTAAAACTAGCAGCACAATAAACAACAAAAAAGGGTAGCTCGCTAACTTGAATATAAGTGAAAAGAAGTGCTGCTGTATTTTCAAAATATGTGCATACCTAGCCCCCAAAGGATTTTCCTCCTAAATGTGCTACACATTACCACAACACTTGAACAAACCCAGTAACTTCCAAGGGTTGTAACTGAGCAACACTACAAGAAACAGTTTATAGTCAGCAACTGCTAGTTATGGAGAACAAAGTGCAGAACAAATTAGCTACTTAATATAATTGAACCAGGTATACGACATTCAAATGGACTTGTGAGCAAGTGAATAATGCATGACAAAAGTGCAGCTTTAGGGAAAGTATCTGTAGATGGCAGTTCATCAGCACAATTGACTTATTCATATCATTATTTTACAGTGGCCAGAATACGTACAAACCTTATGTTGTGAAAATTAATATGAGTTTCATAATGTTCGTATGGCATAGTAAATGATAAACTTATGACAACATTGGACTTATCAGTAATATTATTGAATGCTGATCTTCGTCCAGAACCAAGTAAATAGGTGATGGAAGATTAAGTCATTTAGAGAACTAAGTTTGTGTACATGCCTGATCACCCACTTTACATTGATCAAGAACTCTATACAAATCACTTCACCAAACTGGGAGTAAAACTTACGATACCACATCTTTCCAACATCTTCTGGAAGATTATCAATAAACAAAGTGAATAGAGTCTTCCTTGGTTCAAAACTCTGTCTGTTATGTCTATGGATGACTGGCTTCCAAGATCCTCCATAACGCCTATTCATTCTTCAAACTTTATTGAAAATCCCTCACAAATTATACCATTACCAGAGACATCAAGCCGCAAACACAAACAGAAGAGCACAACACAGAAAACAACCTCAAATCAACTGAAAGCCCCAACAATAACCCTTAGAACCAGTTTGATTCCTCCGAACGCAACAACCTCATACCGAAACCTAAATAAGCAGAAAGACTATAGAAAACTTACATCAGAGGCTAACCAAAAGTGTTGATGAAGAAGACACCTGATCAAAGGAATCGCAGCAGCAGGAACTAAGCATAACCGGAGCCCGGCGATGTATACCATTGGACAGACCTTGGCGAGAGAAGCCGAAGATGGAGACCTGAAACGGCACGGTCTGAGATGGATGGGAAAATCTGGCGGTCAAAGGTGGAAGGGAATAGATGGAGGGGGAAACGGGAAAAAGGGAAAGGAGGGAAGATGGGTTAGTGACGACAAGGCACAGTGGCGGCGGCGAAAACACCGAACAAGGAACAGGGTAGAAGGAGATGGCGATGCCGGCTCATGGATGGGAGGAGGACAAAAAATGAGGCCGGAGGAAGAAGTCAGAGAGAGGTGGAATAAGGACGACGGCGGCTCGGGTTCATTCGCCATTTGAATCGCCTCCCCCATCAAGGGCCAAGAGCGTGGCGGCTGTGCAAAATAAAGAGATTAGGGCTTTTTTTGTTTGAGAGGGGAGAGGGAAAAAGAAAGTGCGAAATTGAAAGCGGGGTTTTAGATTTTAGAATTTAGAGGGAAAAAGGAAATGCAAAATTTTAGATCTTTTATCTTGTTCGTGGCAAAGTTTTTTATCACACCACAGGAGTGAGGTCTTTTTTTTTTTTTATCTCACCGCATGAGTGAGGTCTTAAAGTCTTCTATCACACTGTAAGGGTGAGGTCTTTTTTCTTTTATCTCGTCGCAAGAGTGAGATCTATTATCTTGCTCTTTTCCGTGGCTAAGCATCACTTTTATCTTAGTTTTTTTATTTAAACTGAAATTAAAAAGTTAGCCTACAATTTTTTATCACGCTTTCACTAAAAACCGTGATCTTTGTGAACCTCCTTAGTGTGGTATTTATCTATTATTGTAGTAGTGGCATTTGTTCCAAACTTCATCGTTTTGACCCCTGATCACTTCTAACTTATTCTAAACACCTCTAAATCACCCCATAACATGATTAATAGTATTCATTGAGTTAGTGGAGTATCTTTGCATTTCTTATCCTTGTTCGGTAGAAGTTTTACGTTGATTATCGCATGAACTACGATTGAATTGGAATGACATATTACGAGAGTATGAGACGCTTGAACACTTATTGACACAACGAGAACATTCAGGACCCATCGACGGGTGGGTGCCTGGTAGGGGCTATCGAGATCCCTTAATTGGCCCGGCAGGAGCAAAAGCTCGCATTGGTTACATTCAGGACCTACCGATGGGTACGGTGCCTGGCAGGGGGTATCGGGATCCCTTAATTGGCCCAATAGGAGCTTCGGCTCCAATGTTGTGAATCCCGTACTGTACCGGCCCGTACGTACCGGATTTGCGTGAAACCGGTAACTTCCGCCTCAAATACCATTTCGGCTCCAATACTGGGCCTTACCAGACCTTACCGGAAATACCGGCAGATACCGGCCGAGAAGATGTTACCGGAAAATTCGTCCGGTATTTTGCTAAGCCCGGCCAGAGAGAGAGAGAGACATGAAGCGAGAGAGAGAGTGGGATAGAGAGAAGGGGAAGAAGACTAATTAAAGCCACAACCGATTTCTGTTCAAATCTGGTTTTCTAGAGACATTCCGATGATGTTCTCCGTCGTCTTCTTCACGCCTCTTCCGTCGGTTGTCTTCTTCACGCCTTTTCAGTCGGTTCCAGGCATTTTGTTCTTCACGTCTCTTCCAGATCTGAGAAATAAAGGAACACTGAAAGTAGAACAGTCTTATTGGGGTGTGCACCTGCTTTTTGGGAGATTATTCAGTGTATTGATACATCATAGTAGTACATCCATTATCTTTATTTATTAGTTTTACTAGTGATACTACACTGTACACCAACCAGACAACACTAGTGTGTAGTAATACAGTATATAGTACGGAGTATAATATTTGTTCTATACATATATGTAAGAATTTTAGCAAATACTTGTATTTGACGGGAAATCCGAAACGGTACCCGGTATCTCACCGGTACCGGTACATACCGTACCAGTAGCAAAACCGGTACCATGTCCGAAACGGTATTCAGAACATTGTTCGGCTCATGACACTTACGATGAAAAAGACGTTGGACATGCACATGAAAGATGGAAATGGTTCTAGTTTGAGTTAAACAATGATCGTTAAGTTGTTGTTTCGAGATTATTGAGCCATGATTGTTGATTATCCTATGGTCTTTGTTCTTGTTCCTATCATGAGATCATCTTAGCATTTCATTTGCATATAATGTTAGTGTAGAGTTTCATACTAGGCTAGTGTACCTCAAACCTATTATCATTTTCAGGTACTTAACCGGGACAGTAGCTTGCATGCTTGGAGTGCTTGGATGTGGAAAATACTTTTGAAAGCTAACCTTTGAGAAGTTGCTTGTCCATCTTTGTAAATCATCTTTTGGAAGATGTATTTGTAACTTTAATTGTAAATTTTTGACTATGACATATTGTAATCCTTAACTCTTTCGATACTCTGTACTTATATTAATTTGGGTCTGGGAGCCAAAGATGTTAATCTTTTGAAAACTCTTGGATGTGGAGGTACAATTATGGAAGTGGAAATGTTAAACTCTTTTGGGGTATATAGGGTTATTGTGAGATTTTATCTATGGAATTCATTTTTATAATTATGTTGAAAATCGAGGGCGTGGCATGACTGTTGGAGATGCCACCTCATCTTTGGCATCTCCTATTGGATCCTATTTTGACCTTGCTTTGATCATTCATATTTTGACCTGAGTAGGCATTAATGCCCATGTAGGAAATAACACACACACACACACACTCTCTCTCTCTCCCTCCTTGACTAACCATCAACTCACCAACCATATTTGGATTTTGCTAAATTTGTCATTCAAAATATATTTTAAGAGAAAAAATTATCAAATTTGAACATAATTAGAAATAATTTTTAAGTTGATAAATGTTCTGCTATGAACAAGTTTTCATCCATTTTAATATAAAATTTTGATATATTTATCGAAATGTTAAATACTATTTACTAGTACTGATAAATTTATCAATTATTTTTTGGTAAGTGAATATTCGATTTCAACCATACTCTGCGGCAATGCATCGATATAAAATACCAAAATCATGCCTTGTGTTCCAATCAATTGTTTTTTCATTGAACTCTGTCTAGTGCTACTTGTTTACTTAGATTTAGCAACTGCAAATCCTTCCGTATCAAGACATCTATCTATCTATATATATATAAATAAATAAAAAAGAACACAATTTTTTTGTAAAAAAAAAACGAATATAATTTTTTTCTTATCAATTTTGTTTGAATTTAGTTTTGAAAATGCTACTCCAATATGTAAGACAACTTTGAAAATGGAAATATTTTTATTGAGTATATAATGTTTTAATAGGAAAATTAACATAATCTTTAACTTTATAGTAAGAGTATTATTTTGTGGATATTTTGAATTTGAGAATTACATGGGTCTTGATTTTTTTTGTTGAGAAGAGGTTTTTTTTTTCTAATTAAGCATTTTGCATACAAAGGATTCTAGTTCTAGTTAGTGCTGTCCACGGTTCGGATTGGATCGGATTCCTATGAATCCAATCCTAATCCGTATCTCACGATTTTTAGAAAATGCAATGCAATCCAATCCTAATCCAAAAGTCTCACGGTTCGGTCCCGATTTTATTCATGGATTTCTTTCCATAAAAATAAAATGATGTTACTGCCAACTAAAAATGCAAAGTGCAAACACTTATTAGTTATGACATTCCATAACATTATACTTATTATTCCTTAAGTTTTATATATTGTCACATTAATGTAAAATTATTAAAAAAAAATTTCATAACAATTAGTAAAGTTAAAATTATTTATAAATATTACACATACACATGTATTTTTTTTTTTTTAAATTTTTCACAGTCCGATTTGGTTAATCCACAATTTTGAAATGAAAATCTAATCCTAATCTGTATCTCACGGTTTTTTAATTTTTGAATTTGTGTCCGGACCATTAATCCACGGACAAAATCCAAAAGACACGGATCAATTCGGTCCAGATCGATTTCACGATTCTCAATTTTTCTTAGACAGTCCTAGTTCTAGTTAATGCAACAGTGGGCCACGATACACTCCCATGCAGCCACGCGTGCCGAATCTGCCGATGCACCCCCCAACACGAGAAACACACATTTCCCCTCTTACTTGTAAACCGATCTACCTCCCGTCTGTTATGTCGACCCCAACGGTTCACGGCGCACCCTTTTAATCTCTCTCTCTCTCTCTCTCTCTCTCTCTCTCCATATCGTTTTCCAATCGGATCTCTAGAACAAAAATCTTGAGAGAGAGAGAGAGAGAAAGAGCATGGGTTAGCTCCTTCCTGCCCTCACCCTCAAAACCCTAATTTCTCTCTCGCCTTAAGCACATACATCACTCTTATCGGCTCAAAAATCTTAATTTTGTTCACGTGTATGCGAGCATTCTGACATCTAGGGTTTTTGTTTTTTTTGTACATACTTACACACATACGTATACATATACATATATACAGAGAGAGAGGGAGGAAAGAGAGAGAGAAGAATGTATAGAGACAGAGGAGGCGGTGGATCGAGGCCGGAGATGGGTCAAGTCGATCGAAAGCGTATCAACGATGCCCTTGATAAGCACTTGGAGCGATCCTCACCGTCTACTTCTAGGGCTTTGAACGGAAAGGAGAAGGATCGCTTGTCTGCCCAATCCACGTTATCTGGTGGCAAGCCACCTCCTGATTTGGCCGAAACCAAAGGCTCCGATGGTTCGTTCGCAGTCTCTCTCGATGCGCTTTTTTTAATTTTATTTTTATAACGAAGCGTGTGTTGATGGTGGTGAAGTCATGATTTTTTGAGCATGCCTGATGATCTCTGTTTTAGTGTTTCACGAATTGTTGAACTGAATCCAATTATTGTGATATGGTTCATGTATTACTGTTTAAATGTTTTGTGCTGTAATGGTGAGGAGTACACTGGTATTCTAACATGAGAAACGGTTTCAATTAATTCTATTAAGTTATTCTATTATCCCCAGTGAGGTAAACACTATAAAGGTATGAGGTATGCTACTAACAATAATTTTACAACCACACACAAACACTTACACGCACTCACAAAGGGGTGGGCCATACACCCCCTTTGTGAGTGTGTGTAAGTGTTTGTGTGTGGTTGTAGCATTGTTGATGCTATTAATACAACACTTTGCGCACCAATATGCACAACATGCTTAGGTGACACTCCATTATTGGGCAATGGATGAGATGGCATTTTACATTGCCCGATGATATAGTGCCACATAATCGTGTTGTGCATATTGTTGTGCAAAGTGTTGTGTTAATAGGCTTTCCCAAAAGAGAAATCATTACAACCATTTTTTCATAATTGCATGCGTTTACGATGCTCAAGATTACTATAAACTTATTGATGGATCCCTCACATATACGACGGGTCTAGTCAGTGGTGGTTCCAGGATTTTTGTTCGTGTATTCATTAGCGAAGCTATTTTTATCAGCTCTATTGAAGCCGTCACATGTAAAAAGGAATTCAAATGTGGTGGTACCAACTTTTTGACAAAAAAAAACACAAAAATGAACTATTTATTATGGCTGTCCTTGACGTTTTTTCATTTCGAAGTCGGTACATAATAGCCTTGTTGTGTATGCTATTTTTCGTACGTCTATTTATATGTACTAGAATCAGGGCACACGTGATGGGTGTGCAAAATATATTGTAGTGATGTTTGGCGTCAACAATGAAAACAACAATATCCGAATTGCCTATACATAAATCTTTATCCTGGTGCAGAGAAATTCTTAAATGAAGAATTTGCATACGGCATAACATTTGACTAACAATTGAGATCAAGTCTTACAGGAGAAACATAGCAGAAGAGAAGAAATTATGAATGCCCATGTTAACTTGCAAAATGAATACGTCCATCATAGAAGTCTGCGAGCAAATAGTTCTTACTTGTTCTTACTTCTTAGAGCTCTCCTTCGTAATCTCATTCTTTCTCTATTCAAATGCATTTTGTTTTCTAGTATACCCATATCGTGCTCAGGGGAAGGGGTGGGAGAGTGGTTATGCACTAAAAGTAAGTACTGAGGGGCAATTAAATGGTGGGAAAAACTGTGAAACTTAGGGAGGATAGTCTCTTCGGGAGGATAGTCTCTTCTAGTTAGTTTACATATTTTTCGTTATCCACTCTAATAATTATTCTAACTATTTACGTATGTTAGCAGTTGAAACTTGTGGATTGAAATCAAAAGTGTGAGCCAGCCTCAAGAGAAAGTCCACACCATTTAGTGCTCTCCTTATATACTCCTTCCGTTCCAATTTGTGAGTCCCACTTGGGAAATCCAACTTTTTAAGGGAGCATAATTATTACATGTACAAAATTTTAACTTTACAATTTTACCCTTCATAGAATAACTTTGGTACATTGGTACAGTTTCCTAGTACAGTAAAAAAAACTCCCAAATCCCGAAAATTTAGGCGGCAAGGTTGGCTCCCAAATCAGAGGTATTGTTTCCAAGTAGTGGTATAAGTACAACTGGGCTGGTAAAAGGAATTCTAAATTCAAAAAAGTTGAATGAACAATAAAAGAAAACCATAATAAACAATTAAAGTTTAAAGAAGGGCAAAAATGGAAAGTTGGATATCTTTTTGTGTTTACTTTTGGAAGTGGACACTTATTTTGGAACACCCAAAAAAGGAAAGATGGACTATGAATTAGGAACGGAGGGAGTAGATGAGAACAGATGTAACCTACCGATCATTGTTCCACAGATCTGTCGTTCGTCTATGCATTTTTCTAGGTAGCGAAAAACATCTTTCTACTATTGCAGTGGTAATAGTTGAGAACTTTAAGAGTAGAAAATGGATACTGTAACCTCTTTCACGCTCATCTCAGGTCATTACTAATGTAAGAGAAAAATAATTGCAAAATCTCATACAGTTTATTGGACTGAGTTAATGCTAATTTCACAAGGAAATCAACTAATGTGCACATCAAAATGGCTACTTCATGTCTGATAAAATTGAGTAAAAATAAATCGCTGTACATCCAAATTGCTTTGGGGCTTGAACTTAGGGTTGGTTCTATGGAAGGTCTACATTCCTCGTGCAGGGTGTTCAAATATAAGTAAAAAATGCACTGAGAAACTATAGCATGCAGTACTTATATATTGTAAACCAATACTTTTACGGTGTCCAATTGTAGACCCAAGTTTACAAGTGTTAAACTAACATTTTGGTAGTGGGTAAAAGGTAATGCTTTAATTGCCTTCACAATTTAACTCTTTATCGGCAACACAAACTTGCTATGAACCCCAAGAACAACATCAATGTTTAAACGACACAATAGAAGGAAACAACTTAGTTTTATTGGATAACCTACATTTGTCAACCTAATTTTAACCTATCTCTCTTTCATGGTGATCAGTGTAATGCAACTCCAGGGTGTATCTCTCAAAAGTTTTATTTCCGAAGAGCCAAAACAAAATCTTAATAAAATCTTAAGCTACCAAAAAAACAGAAAACAAATACACTTGTAATTGGCAGAAAGCCATACTAATTATCTCTAGCATGACATAAACAAAGCACTCTAGATTGATCATGATCCAAGCGAGCATGTTTCATAGTACAATGTATTGTAAGTAGTGACTAATATTAACAAAGCACTCTAGACTGTTGATTGTGATCCAAGCAAGCATGTTTCATGGTACAATGTATTGTAAGTAGTGACTAATATTTATCAAATTCTTGCGACTTACTAGAACTTGAAGGGAACTAGTTAAAGATCAAAATCATAATTACTAAATTGAGCTTCAATACCATTATGAAAACTTAATACCATTGTGAAAACTTTATGAAAGATCATTAAGTACACTAAAATGGTAACTTTGACAAACATCTATCCAATACCACACACATCTACATAAAGAGCGTGTGTATGTACTTATGGTTGTCAAGTTACAATGTTGAGTGTCAGTAATGATCTGTCGTTAAGTTTTCACAGTTGTATTAAAGCAATATTTATAACTGCGGTTTGGATCTTCGACAACGTCCCTTTTGAGTTTTAGTTAGTTGCAACAATTTAGTATATATTGTTAGCATAAAACTTATCTGCGACTATGAACATGTACATTAGTTTAGTGTGCTTTCTTCCTCTCAAACTTGAGGTAATTCATAGGGCAAACTTCACTTGCATCCTCTGTCTTTTGCTCTGTGCGGCTATGTCCCATGACCTTCAATTATTAGCACATAGCATTTTGTGTATATACTCCCTCTGCCCTAAATAATTGTTTGGCGCGCAAACCTAGGCCTTCAAAAAGATGCATTTTTTCGTAAAAAGAATCAAATTTTTTTAACAAATCAATAGATATCAATGAATTTTTTTAAGTTGTGATTTTTTTTTGAATATTTTAACAAAAAAATACATATTTTTAAAGGCATACGTTTTTATACGGAGGGAGTAATATATTGACATGCCTAATATTGAAAGATTTCTAAAATCCAAAGAATAAACAAATCTGTCCGTGCCAACGCGAATATGAGCCCCTATGAGGAATCGAATATATTTTGGCGAATTAAAAGCTCTAACGCAAGTCAAACGTGTCGCCTGGAACTCCAATCTAGATCCTTGCAAAAATTGAACCCACCCTGAAGCCCCAACAAAAATTGGAACACATCTAGAAATCGAAGCTTAAATCTTGCTGACTTTGGTAATTAGAAATTGATGATTGTCTCCTGGTACTGGAACAATAGTGTACATACATGTGTGTACGTATACATATTGGAGAAGCTCATGACCTGCTGTGGAAAACTTTTTGGCTGCTCTAATATTACATTGCTGGAGCCCTAACTGTTGCAATCCTATTGAGTTAAATAATCATTTGGACCCCAAAGAAGAGAAAAGGTTTGAACCCAAAATCTTTGAGCATCAATCCGAAAAGATCGGAATCATCAGATTATATTAACAATGGAATTTTAGATTTCGAAGCATACGAGAACTTCACCTATAGGTTATATTAGAAATATTTTTTAAGTCAAAACAGAAGGTTTCATGAGTTGGGATCCTTGGTTTTCAAGTAAGTTGATACAAAAGCTTGGTGATCTATGACAGGATCTTGATTGAAATAAAAAGAAATTTGAAAATGCTGATCACTATGTAAATTTTAAGATTGTAGGTGGGCACTTTTCCTAGAAAAGAAGTTATATTCCACGTAGGCACGTGAAATTATTTTTGAGAAGGTGTCGCTTATTATTGTTATTGTTTAATGACTTTTGTCATTATCGCAGTTGATAGAATCGCACAAAGTAGCATGAAGTTTAGGATTTGAATCATACATTTTATGTGATTCATTGGGTAATTGATAGTAATAGATTCAATGAATGACGAAAGCTATACATTGGAAAAGGGGTTCAACTAACCTTTGTCAACCTTTTAAAGGTTGTTATAGTTATTATATGTCATCTCTGTTTTCTCTCTCCCTATTTACTCTCTGACTCAAACCCTAGAATAACAACAGGTATTTTCTCTCTACAATATTCTAGGGCTACATATTCATCTTTATACAAGCATTTGTACTAGAGTAAAGAATCATCAAAAGATATCAAGTAATTTATTAGAAAAGCAATTGGCGGTTGGGGTTACCCCCTCTAAGTTGGCTTCTGATTGCAACAGTTGTGCTCGAGTTATTGTTGCTTTGAATTTAAGAGTGTAGATTTGTTGCTTCACTATTGAGAATGGTTGATAGAAATCTAGGAGGAAAGAAGTGAGGTTTTTATGTATAGAAACCACCATTCACTTTTCTGTAACGAATCTTGAACTATTGTTTTACTAGTGAATTGTCATAATCACAATATGGTCGATTGCATGATTTAAGATTATACGTGACGGCGGGATTCCTATCCACATTCGTAGCATAGAAGCAAGTGTTTGCCTATTGGACCATGTGGGCATCATTTAAAAAGATCCTATGCACACCGTATCGTTAATAGCAAAATGCATTGATACGTTTCTACGTGGATATAAAACATTTATGTTAATCAAAGAAAGGAAAAAATGCTATCTGAATTGGAAATGACAATCGGGTTTTTACAATTCTAGTTTCGATTTCTTTACTTTACTGATTCTCTTCATGAGATCAAATGGGTATCAATGCATATCGCAAGTTGATTGCCTATCTTTCAAACCTCGTGAGAAGAACTACCCCACGCATGATCTAGGGACTAGAATTGGCTGTGACCCATACGAAGCATCTTGTGAGATCTTCACCCGCCACAAGAGCTTGAAAAAGATGGCTACAGATAATGGAAAACCATGATGTGGTGGCCTAAGAAGCATGTATATGGACACGACATGGACACAGGGATATGCTCCAGGAGGTTTTTTTTACCATTATCTTTTAGGGTGTTAATAATAACTTAAATATAAGATACTGAGATGTGGTTGGGTGTGTTCATCCACTGGAATGCTACAGAATGGTGAAAGCCTGGCTGATGTACCTGCTAACTATGACAACTAGCTGAGGGAATTGCCTTATCAAGAATTGGTTTTTTTTTCATTTGTAATGGTCAATTGAAGCAAGTGCTCTCCAGTAAAATTTGATTGATTTTGGTTGGTTGTGTCTGTTCACATTATGTTTGTCTTACTTAGGGTACTAAAGTTAATATGAGTAGTTGATAGCTATTGAGATCTTTTCAAATTGTAAGCTGTTCGATGTTTCCTGTAATGTGCAAGCGTAGCAGTCTTTCTTCCTTTTTTGTTTTGCTTGGTTTGTCTGTCCTAATCTGCAATATGGATTGGTCGGATTGTTGATTGCAGAGGAATCTGAAACAGACAGTGAGGAGTCAGATGTGAGTGGTTCAGAGGGGGATGATACATCTTGGATTGCATGGTTCTGTAATCTGCGTGGGAATGAGTTCTTTTGTGAAGTTGATGATGATTACATTCAGGATGATTTTAACCTATGTGGGTTAAGCAGCCAAGTTCCTTATTATGATTATGCGCTCGATTTGATACTGGATGTTGAATCCTCTCATGGTAAGCTTTCTTTTCTTTTTTGTGCTTGCTTTGGTTTATTTTTTTGTTACCACGATCGTCAATTCTGTTGCTATGTTTATCTCTCAATTGTGTTGCTATGTATATTCTCATGTCTATGATTTGTGTTTCTGAACTAAGGATATTTTAGTAAGTGAAGTTATCCTTGCTTAGATAGGGGAATCAGTTGTGAATTTACTATTCTTTCAAATCTTGTTTCGGTAGTTCAATGCAACCATAACCACGAGTGCAATGTGTTAGAGGGGTTCTTATAGGGGTGTGCAAGAATCCGCAAATCAATCACCCTTTCATGCATGCACAGTCCTTTTCTTGAGAACCGAAGACCATTTACTCATCCTTTTCAGATTCCAAGATAAACATATTCATCTCTCTCTCCCTCTCTCTGCTGCATTTTGCTTTCGCTCCCTCTTTTGAGCCTTTCTAGAGAGAGACGTTTACCATTTTCAAGATGAACATTAGCCCATTTTCGTCTCCCTCTTTCCTCGCTGCCCAGGTTATAGAACCAAACAAAACCCCAGCTCCATTGCTCTTAATTTCCATTTCACTCTTCCTGTTTATGACTCTCTCTCTCTCTCTCTCTCTCTGAGGTAATTAATATTTTCTCAAAAAATTTATAGTTCACCTTTGATATTCCCTTCTAAGAACCTTCACGTTCAAAACAGAGTGGTTCTACTGTGGTGTATCACTGATGAGGACAGAACTCCAATTGAAAGAAAGAACCATTGCTGCCAATGAAGATCAAAAGAAGAGGGGAGGAAGAGCTTTGCATCTTGTCTCATTCCACCAAGTCGCCCGCTTCCAACCTGTCAAACTTAGACCCGAGATCTGACAGTTTCAATGGGAGTTTCGGTTGAGCTCAATTGAAAGAAATGGCTACCCAATGATGTTAGTTCAGTTGAGGGTGCACCTGACCAAACCCGACCCGTGCTCACCCCTCGTTCTTGGGTTCCTTCTTCACACCCCCCCCCCCCCCCCCTTTCTACTTGTATTTTTCCTCAAAGTTATTGAGGTAATTGATGCTGTGAAAAAGATTTTCAAAGTTGAATGTTTTTCCAATCAAGTAAGGTACCGTAGATCATATTATTTCAGCTTCATATGGAAAATAGTGATTCTTGTTTGTGAGAGGGAAAGGTTAGTAAAGCATTTTCCTTTTGGATGGATGAAGTAATGATACGGACAAGCACCATTAAGGTGCAGAGGCTATCTCGTTTACAATTCTGGCTAAAATCACCAAGAGAAAAGGAAAACGCATTAATTGGTTGATAGCAACCTCAATTCTATAAGCCGGTCTCTACATCCTCAAAAAGTAATTCAGTTACTCTTTCTCCTAATCCGGGTTGCCTATGTATCCACTGTCCAACTGTCATACAGCTGAAGCACTGATGCTGGTATAACCCAACTCATTCTAAAAATGGGAAAAAACAAGCACCACGAATCTCTAATAAAGTCGCAGTGAAGCAAAAGATGCTCACTGATTCCACTGCCATCCAACACAAGCGGCAATAAAGTTGTCAATATCCAACTGTTTTTCTTCATTTTCTTCATTGCCGATCACTATGTATATACATGTATGTATATGCCTATGTCTCCCCCCCAAATTGTCGAGAATAAGAATCTGTTCGAAAAGAAAATGACCCTTCCGTGGGGACCTTCGTAGCACGAAGCGGGGGTGGGGGTGCGGAGGCACTTAGAAGCTCCTAAGGTTGGGAGCCCCTAAGGAGTGTATATAGATTATATAAAATATGAACATAAAATATCTTTAAATACTTAACCATTAAAGAAAAGTGATATTGAAAATTTTCCCATTATTGGAAGTTATATATGTTCTCAATTTGCAAAACTTTTTGACTAATATGATTCTCGTATGCTTATTTCCACAATGGCATAACTCCCTTAAAAGTTAGTGAATAACTGCCTTAACGGCACAAGCTCCCATCTTAGTGAGGAGCGAGCTCCCATCTTGGGAGCGCCGATTTGAGCTCCCATCTTGGGAGCGCCGATTCGAGCTCCCATCTAGGGAGCGCACCCAAGAGCGCCGATTCGAGCTCCCATCTAGGGAGCGCACCCATTTTCGAAGGATCCTGCTACTAAGGTGGGGACTCCAAATGCTGATTCAAGGAACATGCTCAAGCCTCCTTTGTTGAAAGTTCTTCCATCTCCATTCACAAACCTCATGTACTTCACAAAATTTTCCATGGCATTGCTAATGATGTCCAAGTATCAGTGCTTATTATTACAACGTTGTAGTGCTCCTAATTTTTAGGATAACCAGAGTTTGATTTTCTTTTATTTTACTGTCAATGCACTCCGATACCATGTCAGCTCATATTTGGTGAGCTTAACACTATGATTGTTACAATTAGATAATTTATCATGGTTTTCGCGTGCGGATAATGTGGCGTATTGGGTGAAGTTCGAAAATCCAGTCATTGTTGGATACCTTTTAGATATGAAGAGCTTCTTCGGGAAGCAAGAAAAACCTTATCCACTCACTGATATTGTCATTATGCAATTGGGCTTATATATGTATGTCTATGTATGCATTTGTCTAAACCAGGATTGGGTTTTGTATTGAATGATGCAATCCATAATTATTAATCCTCCAGCACTCACGAAACCAACACAATATTTCGTCAAATTTTCCATTCTTGCCATTTTGCTACCCAATCCACCAGCATAATCACTTAAATCAATGCTGCAATTGAAGGACCCTAACCTGTCAGCCCACTCTATCTCGTAGTAATGTCCAACATCTACGCAAGTATGTTGTACATATATCCTACTTTTTGTTTTCTGTTCACGGTATCTGGGAGATTATCAGCAAAGGGCGTTGTAATTTCAGAAATCTCTGCAGAGATCTCTGTTAGAGTCATACACCACAGGTAATCTCTGTTTGATTATCCCTAAAGATGAAAAAGGGTAGAAGGATGGGTGGGAACTGAAACCAATTTTTAGTTATGAATAATGATACTGGAATTCTGTGTTGATTTAATGTGATGTAGAGAGGTTTCTAAAGGGGGTTTAAAAAATGGAAGGAATGCTCATTTGTAAAATTTACTTCTTACTCCATAGGCCTTTGGAAAGTCCACTGATTGGTGGCATTAGAAATTAAATTGACTTAGGGCATTATGAATTCTTGAAATAGTCAATGTGCCACTTTTTAATCAAAATACAGTAGAGAAACAATACCTTGGTCAAGTAGCCTCTTCCTTGTTAGAAAGGCCAAGGCAATTTTTCGGTACTCTAAAAATAGATTTTGATGGGTTCCTATTCATGATAGAGCCCCTAAAAAAATAACGAATTGTTTTAAGATTCTGTACACGTATTCCTGGAGCTATGTTGAAGATTTGAATTTGTTTAATCTGACAATGTGAACCTATTTGCTTTGACATATTCTGATGCATCTTCTTTTAAACAACTTTTGAAAATTGTTGACCACTCCAGTTGAATCTTTCCAATGAGTAAATTTGATTAACTGGAATTATGTAGGGGATACTTTTACAGAGGAACAGAATGAATTAGTAGAATCAGCAGCGGAGATGCTTTATGGCCTAATTCATGTGCGATACATACTGACAAGCAAAGGAATGGCTGCGATGGTGAGCACTGGGGCTTGGATTGAAATTTTATTTTGCCAGTTCTATGTTTCAGTTAGCTGTTATGACGATCGGCTAACGAATTCTTTGACAGCTTGAGAAGTACAAGAATGCTGAGTTTGGACGTTGCCCAAGAGTGTATTGCAGCGGACAACCCTGCCTCCCCGTTGGTCAATCAGACATCCCTCGGCAAAGTACTGTGAAAATTTACTGTCCCAAGTGTGAAGATATATATAGCCCTCGATCCAGATACCAAAACAGTATCCTTGCTTAAATCGTATAAATGAAAAGGATATGGTGTGCTACAAAAGGACAACTAATATGATCAGGATGCATTACACATGCATTACTTTCTGCACATCTGATGACAAAATAGTTGGTGTAAAGTGTCTTTATGATATGCTATTGTGATTGAATGAATATCTAGTCCCCTTTCCCCTGAGATGGCAATTAGTCAGGTGAAGAATAACGACTAGATCATCTGAGCTATGAACGAAAATTGATTATGTCAAGTAGAATAACGACTAGATGATCTGACCTATGAACAAAAATTGCAAGCATAAATTTATAATAGTAGTTATTAAAAGAGAAACAACACTTGGGAGAAGTTCTTCATCCACTTGAAGGATCACTTAGAATTTCTACTTTCTCCAATTTCTTCTCACACACAATTACTATGGGGACTTGGTATGAACTTTAGTCTCTATATTGGCTGGTTATGAATCAGTTCCCTAGTTAAGTCAATGTAGTTCCCAATTATTTGAGAGTCAAAAGACTTGTAGCATGGATTTTCACAAGAGATGTTATTGAATTGGATGTCATTGGATGCAACGACGGAGTATTGACCATTAACTACTGTCACTTTTGTGTCACGTGCTTTTCATGCTCTACTAGTAATTGTTTCTTTAACTTTTATCTAGACATTGATGGTGCCTATTTTGGAAGCACGTTTCCTAACCTGTTCTTGATGACTTATGGGCACCTCAAGCCACAAAGGGTGTCTCAAAGTTATGTTCCAAGAGTGTTTGGCTTCAAGATCCACAAGCCATGATGCTGGAGTTCCTAGCTGCCGTTGGGCCACCTGATTGGGGTGGTGGGAGTACCTTTCATCGACTTTATGTTGGTGATTCGCTTCCTGTTTTGGGAGGTAATGATTTGACGATGCAGTTTTGAGTTCATAGTCCCCCCCAAGCTATCATATACTACTAAGGTTCACCTTTCACAAATATGATGTGAGAAAGGTACTTTACGTTACATGCTAAACTATTTCATCTTTTAGTCTTAGGTGCCTTGTTTCTACCTTTCAGTTGTATTTTGTTCTTTCTTCCTTGATCAATATGTATTTTAACTTTGGCCGTTTGGTTTAGTTTCTCATTGTGGTCAGTGGCACTTTGATTTAGCCATTCAAATTCTGTGAGTTTGTTGGGCTCTCTAGGTAAACAATTTGTGGATTATTTCTTGATTTACCTTTTAATGGTGCAATTTACTATGGATCAGCAGTTTGATGGAAGGCATCAATTTACATGTTGGTAATATAGCTACAGTTCAAGTACATTCTGAATAATGCAGTGTATCTTTCCTTCTCTCCCTCTTGGCTGTACTTTATTATTTCTCTTAACGTTTTTTTTCCTTACATGCGGAAAATACCCTTTGATATAAATGTGGGTGTGCGCGCGCCCATATCTTCCTCTTTATTTGATGTAATTTGTTGCCTCAATTTTGCCGATGCCAGAGTTTACTTTTTTGTATACCATAATATGAGGGGAATGGTTTGGCTTTTGTTCTATATAGTACTCATGACCTCATTATGGGCTAGCTGCACTCTTATTTCCTTGGAAACCTCGTTCTCTTGTCTTCCCGTGATCATTATTATGCTGTTGCAGTTGGTTAAGCTTTTTCCTTCTCTTTGTATTTTCTATTTGCCTGCAGAGTTTATTGTCATTCCAATTTGCATCTGTAGTTTGCATCTTCACTGAAACCTAGGGTTTCCAAATTCCCACACCAAGATTTCTCAGTTTGGTTCAAAAATTACTTGATCTACGAATGGATTCCAGGGATTCATTGCCGTTTTGGTCTTCTTCTTCCTTGATCGACGAAGACGGCACTGTTTGGTTTGGTTATGCACTATTTGGACTCTTGGATTTTTTGGGGGAAAAAGGATTAAACATTGATTGGACTCCACATCTTCTTTAGCTTGATGATTGTTGTGTCTCTTTGTTCTATTTGGTCCCAATGAGAATTAACCATTTAAAGGGGAACAAGGTAGAAGTTTGGCCTTTGAGGGAGATGTTTTGGCACTGAGCTTTTCCCTGAATCTCAGAAGAGTTTCTTTATTCATGTTCTATTGTGATTCCATAATGTAAGCAGTAAGCTTGAATACTTAGGATTACAACAAAACCAACCTTGGTTTTGGGAATAAATGATTTAAACTAACAACTGTTTGAACAAGCAAGCATCGATCTCTTAGTCGTCTAGTATATTTTCTGAAAAATTGTTTATATTGTAACTTCATACGGAAACTCGACTTGCAGAATCTATGAAGTTGACATTCAAGAAAATACGTTTAACAAAAAGACACCAAATTTAGGAGGAAACAAGAGAACAAAAAATATCGAATGATCCTAGGCATCTGAGCTAATGAACTTTCCACTTCAAATTTAATTACTACTCTCCAGTTCATAATGCTTCTGAAAATGATAGGGACTTTGATTCTGCAAGCATCATTTGGCATGATTCCATTTCTATCATTTTCCTCATCGTCCGTTTTTCATGCCTAATTTTCATCTACTTCTTGTAGTATCTGATACTCCCTCCGTCCCCTTTTAAGAGTCCCACTTCGTAACTCCAACTTATTAAAAAAATATCATCATTACACATTTCACATCAACTTTTACCTCCACTTTCCCTACTTACCCCATGTGGAGACATCATCATTACACTTTTACTCACTAATTTTTCAAAATAGAATCTACTTTTAGGGGCAAAATAGAAAATGTACCAACTTTTACCCACTAACTTTACAAAATGAACACTTATTAAGGGACAGCCCAAACTGGAATAGTGGACTTTAAAAAGGGGACGGAGGGAGTACCATTTCTATCATTTTCCTCATCGTCCATTTTTCATGCCTAATTTTCATCTACTTCTTTTAGTATCTGATATGTACATACAAATGAAGATGGGTCCTAGAAAAATATTGTTTCTTTTTCCTTTCTTTGAATCGAAAAGGATCAGGATATGAATACTGAAAGATAATGCTTAGTTGCCCCTTTAGTCTATAAGGCGACATGGAAAGGTTAGAGGGATGGAGTGAAAGGACAAGAGAGTGGATTTTTAGAGAGAAAGAGAGAGAGAGATGGATAAGAACAACACAATTTCTTTATCATTGACGTGGAAGCTTCATCCTTTAACTTATTTATTGGTTTATATCTGTTGCGAAAATATTATATAGGGGAGAAGAATTAAAAAGCAAAAGGTGAGGATCCAACTAGACAATGCATGGGACAATTTGGATGTGCATGGTTTCGAGAATTCTTGTTGGCTGACTCGTATAAATCTGCAATTGGAGTGCTCTTGTTTGACATGTTTTGACAAAAGTCCCACATGTGACAATATACATATATGGGTCATACAAGCATCCATCCCGTTCGATACAAGGATAAACAAGTATTATACTCTCTCTTTTTTTAAAAAAGAACAAAGAAATTATCGGAGCATAGATAGATGTGTATGTATGAATACTTACATATATAACTGGAAATCATGGCCAATTAGCGAACTTAACATGGGAAACATTCGAACCTACAACTGTAAAATTAATGAATCAAGGTTTTAACTACTGAACCCGTGTTGGGAGTTCGTCCGATGCATCGACCCGCCACTGCGTGCTCAAGGCCCAATTTGTATGGGAGAAACGGCAAAGAGTCCACCACATTACTTGGGCCCAATATACACTGAATGACCCATATCCACTTAAAAGGCTAAGCCTTGTAAGTGGTGAGCCATCCAATTGTATATTAAGGTCCAACTCTTTTTCTGTTTATCCGATGTGGGACTCAACGTTCACACATGTTCTAACAAATCTCCCCCTCATGTGTGAACCGAACATTGGGCCTTAACCTCTCTTTGCATCCAAGCTCCCCCTTGATTCTGATCTACTACTCTCAACCCTATCTCCCGAACTGGGCTTATTCTGCACCCACTCAATCGATTCAGAGTCATCTCAATTGGAAGCCAACGTGCCTAGTCACCGGCACTATGCTCCCCCACGAGAACTCCATTGAGAGCCAATGTGCTCATTAATTCGATAGCACCGTGCTCTCCGACGAGTCAAACTCCATCGACAAATGAGCCATCCAATACAGCACTCCAACATCGAGCCACCTTGCTTCATCGGGAGTCACCTTTGGATTTTATACCGCTCCACGAGTGTCTTCTGTGCAAACCCATTCAATGGTGCGCTGAGAGTCTTCCCATAGATCGTCAACCATCGGCTCTGATACCATTTGTTGGGAGTTCGTCCGATGCATCGACCCGCCACTGCGTGCTCAAGGCCCAATTTGTATGGGAGAAACGGCAAAGAGTCCACCACATTACTTGGGCCCAATATACACTGAATGACCCATATCCACTTAAAAGGCTAAGCCTTGTAAGTGGTGAGCCATCCAATTGTATATTAAGGTCCAACTCTTTTTCTGTTTATCCGATGTGGGACTCAACGTTCACACATGTTCTAACAACCCGTAATTCTACACTAACATAAATATCCACATGGTATATGTGGCTGGATATGTGTACATTCATTTAATGACTTGGATGATCATATGATTCACATGCATCTTACAATAATTACAAAGGATGTTGACGTTTTTCATTTGTTAAGCCGATAAATTTTATTGTAATCAGTAAGTAAGGAATGAAAGTACCATTTTTATAGTCAATTCAGCAGTGACATTGAGGGGAATGAAAGCACCATATTTTTATAGATGCAGATGCAGATGTATAATGTATTCATTCATGTTAGGGGTGGCAAATTGAACCCAGACCCATTAACAAACCCAGACCCATCAACTAAAAAATAAACCCAACCCAACCCATTTATTAGTTGGGTAAGAATGGGTCCAAACCCAACTAACCCATTATTAGTTGGGTCTTAATTGGGCATCAATTGGGTCAACTTAAATGACCCAAGGCATGCAAGTAACCCACGAAAAAAAATCCTCTCTTTAACAAAAAGTCCTGACCTGGAAATTGCTTCCCTCCCCCCCACCCCCCGGCCCCCGGACACACCCCCCGACCCCACTCCAAATCATCCAAATTCTCTCTCTCTCTCTCTCTCTCTCTCTCTCTCTCTCTCTCTCTCTCCCTCCGTGAGTTGCTTTCTGTATTTTATACTATCTTTTTTTTAAAAAACCTATATTTTACTACCTTAATCAACCAGACCCCATCCCCTCTCTCTCTCAATATCGCTTTTCATAATTTGAAAATCGACTACATGAATTGAATTCTTTTTCGTTCGGGCCCTCACGACATAAGCCCCATTCGGCTAAATAAGTCAACTAGTTTATTTTTTTGTCCTTATTCAAATTTTTTTCGTATTTGTTAATTTTTTGGGAATTATTGCATCGTCATGACAAGAAGAATCTAAAAAGTAAAAAATTATGATCGAAACATAATTTTTTTGAATAAAGACAAAAACAAGCCTATAAGCCAATTTTTTTGTCTTTATTAAAAAAATTGAATTTTGATCATAATTTTTTACTTTTTAAATTCCTCTCGTCATGATAATGCAATAATCCCCAAAAAACTGATGAAAAACTAACAAATACGAAAAGAATTTGAATAAAGACAAAAAAAAAGAAGTCAGTTGGCTTATTTAGCTGAACGGGGCCATAGTCGATTTCCATGATGAATCGTTTTTTATCTGATTTTTAGCTCACTTCCAATATAGTCGCTTAAGGCATTCTAAAAAATTCACAATAGCTAGTGACATGCTACTCCCGCTACATATCGGAAAAATTAAGTGTATAGGGGTAATTTGGTCATTTTAGTAGTAGAGGGATAGTATGGTAATTTTAGTCATTTAAATTTACAGGGGTAATATAGTCATTGTAGTGTACATTGATATTTTAGTCATTTTAAATTTTAGTATATACTAGTTTGTAATTGGGTTAATGGGTGGGTCGGGTTTGTTTTTAAATAAATGGGTTGGGTTGGGTATGGGTAATTAGACTCATAATTAATGGGTCTAAATGGGTCAATGACCCATTAAAGACCCAACCCATTTGCAACTTACCCATTTTAACCCAAACCCGCCCATTTGCCACCCCTAATTCATGTATGATGGAACAATAGGATAATTGAAGCTTTAATTTTGACCATCATATCGATCGAACAACTTGTACCATTTCTTGTGATAATTTTCTAATTTATTTTCTCTTTTTTGGTTCAATGTACCGAAAGAGGCCTAATAGATTATGCTAGTAATACTAGCATTATGCTATATAAGTACTAGTTCTTAATTACAATTGCTAGCAAACACTCGATACTAACCTCGTCCATTAAACTTCAGTTCATACAGGTCTCGAGTGTAGATCACTGGTAGATTGGGAA
The DNA here is from genome assembly GCA_018127125.1 of Rhododendron griersonianum. Lineage (NCBI taxonomy): Eukaryota > Viridiplantae > Streptophyta > Magnoliopsida > Ericales > Ericaceae > Rhododendron > Rhododendron griersonianum. The sequence goes on along the minus strand of CM030798.1, from coordinate 3,802,942 downwards.
AAAATCAACTCAAAGTTACAACTATGTTGACTCCATCACATCGTTTGATGATATGATTATAGTTTCTATCGGTTCGGATTAAAAAGTAGGGAGTGACTTTTTTCGTTTTTATTCAAATTTTTTTTTTTTTTTTGCATTTGTTAAGTTTGCGTCAAACTATTATGGCTTCAATATTCATCTCGACAATAGAAACCGAAAAAGTATAAATTTTTTTTATCGGAACCTATAATTTTTTTTAAAAAGACAAATTAAATCAAAAAGCTGTCTTTTTTTTACTTATTTGTTGTCTTTTTCAAAAAAATTATGGGTTTCAATAAAAAATTTATACTTTTCCGCTTCCTCTCGTCGAGATGAATAAATAAGTCACAAAATTTGACGCAAAAGTAACAAATTCGAATTTTTTATGAATGTTAGACATATTCGAAAGCATGTAAATCACATAAGACTGAAGCGCAGCGGAATACTTCGGACTTTTCAAGATCTATGAACCAGGACCCGCTCTACAAGCACGAACTTCGAACACCGACTTGAACTCGAATACGGAACGAACACGGACACCACCGTCTTCTAATCTCGCCGAGTAGAGAAGACTACTAGAGTTAGCTCTTAATTTCCACACCACAAATCCTAGGGTTCTTAGATGGAAACCCTAGAGAGAGAAGATATTGATGGGAGAATATTTTTGGAGGAGAAGGAGAGATAAAGTCTAACTCTTTCGTGTTGTATGTATCTCCAAATATCTGCAGGACTATATTTATAAATCAAAGTCCAAGAGTTCAAAGTCTCCTAATAGATGTAGGTGATCTATTATCTTTGAACTCTCCTAACAGATAGAGATTAGGAGTTTGTCTCATCCTTCTAACCAACTCAATCACATAACCCATGTGGACGACCCAAGTGGGTTGGGTCCGGTCCGAACCGACCCATTTTTCTAACATCTCCGACTCGTACACATTGGGCTTTAAGAAAATATCTCATCCATGTCAATCTTATCAATTCTCCCTTCATACAGGAAATGAGGCGTGCGACCGACGAGAAAGAGACAAGCCAAATAGGAGTGCCATATTAAGCTTCCATCAAACTAACATGGCACATCACTCCACAAGATCTCGTCATCCCTAGACAAATCTAGTCACATTGGATTGAGCATCTCCAATCCCTCATGAGTCCCAGCTCAGAGCTATGCTCAACCCCCTTGCGTTGGTGTGCTTCCAATTTCAAAATTATTTTTAATTTTATATACTGTATATAAAAAAGATAATAACTTGTGCAAGCACAACCAACCGCATAAACGAATGTGATACCAGAAAGTCTTCCTCGAGCCCTCATGTTAATCCATGTTAACCTTGCTGCTTTCCCAGTCATGCTCCATGGGACCTGACATTTCGTGGTCTTAGGTAGTCAAGCTAGAGTAGCAACACAAAGTCTCTACTTCATGACATAGTCTCAAGTCAAGTAAGGGCAACGAGTGGTCATATAAATGACTCTTAGAGCTCACACAGTGATAGGAAAAGGGATCCACACTATCACTCGTCTAAGTATGTTTGACAACAGCACATGTGGTATGATTCACATGCTACAGTGGAGTAATCCATAAAGATTGTGTCCCTCCCCCAAAAAAAACACCGTACAGACATAAATACAGTCGCTACTAAAAGCGCCTTACTCGAGACCCTCAAATTTGTCGCATGCACTGCGCCCTATCTAGGTCTCCATCTGGCTCAATCAAAGGCTGCACAAACTCTGTGTTCGGTCAAGAGTGACCTCATCTTGGTCCAACCAAGGCGACAATACTCTAAACTTATCATCATATAAAGAGTATAATTATGTCTCATCTCGCTCGCCCATCAGCGCCAAGGTAGGTTACCGTGTGAGATGGTCAACCCCATGCCTTTTGACACACAATTGTAAGTGCATAATAATTTAAATGCAACATGATTTTTAATATCACAATCAACTCGAATATAAAAATCAGTGCATAAACAATAAATATCCAAAGGTGTCTGAATAAAGCATAAACAACTCAAATCCTACGAAGTCCCAGACTACTAACATGGCTCTAAAAGACATCCCTCGCTATAGGCTTAGTCAAGGGATCAGCAACCATACTGGTCGTGGATATATGCTTTAGGACCACCTCTCCTTGCGCAACCATGTCTCAAATGTAGTGAAACCGAATATCAATGTGTTTGGATTTTCCATGATATTTGGGATCCTTAGTATAAGCAAGAGCTGTCGTACTATCACAATATAGAGTCACAGGCCCGCTAGATCTAGGCTCTGTGTCAAGGCGCTGTAAGAATCTCCGCAACCAAACAGCCTCTTGGACCGCTGAAGAACAGGCTATGTACTCAGATTCCATTGTGGACAATGCGATACAAGCCTGTTTCTTACTGCACCAGGAAATTGCTCCACCTGCAAGCAAGAATGCATATCCTGAGGTAGATTTGCGCTCATCTATGTCGCTACCCCAGTCTGCATCACTGTATCCTCGTAAGCATCTGTCTCCACCTTGATAGCATAGCAAGTAATCTGCAGTGCCTCGCAAGTATCTAAGTATTCTCTTCACAGCCTTCCAGTGAGCAAGTCCAGGGTTACTCTGAAACCGACTAACCAACCCTACTGCAAAAGAGATATCTGGTCGAGTACACAACATAGCGTACATCAGACTCCCAACCGCCCTTGCATAGGGGACTCGAGCCATTGCCTCCTTTTCATGGTTGATGCCACTACTGGACATGAGGTTTTGTCATTCATGGATGGTTCGTCTGGCTACAATCAAATCCGCATGGCTCCACGAGATGAAGATCTCACAGCTTTCCGCACACCTAAAGGCATCTACTGTTACAAAGTTATGCCATTCGGCTTGAAGAATGCAAGTGCCACATACCAAAGAGCGATGCAAAAGATCTTCGATGATGTGCTTCACAAATATGTGGAGTGTTATGTCGATGACTTAGTCGTAAAGACAAAGAAACGAGCTAACCATCTTCATGATTTGAGGCAAGTGTTTGAATGGCTACGAAGGTACCAACTAAGGATGAATCCCTTGAAGTGCGCTTTTGGGGTTACGTCTGGAAAATTTCTTGGGTTCATTGTGTGCCACTGCGGCATAGAAATTGAACAAGCTAAAATCGACACTATCCAGAAAATGCCTGAACCTCGGAATATTCATGAGCTGAAGAGTCTTCAAGGACGATTGGCTTACCTCTGCCGTTTCATATCAAATTTGGCTGGTCGATGTCAACCATTTAGCCGTCTCATGAAGAAAGGGACTCCGTTTGAATAGGATGAAGCATGCAACAATGCTTTCAAAAGCATCAAATCCTATCTAACGAGCCCTCCAGTTCTCACTGCCCTTATACCTGGACGACCACTAATCTTGTACATTGCTGCGCAAGAGCGTTCGGTTGGAGCACTTCTCGCTCAAGAGAATGATAAAGGGAAATAAAGTGCCTTATATTACTTGAGCAGAATGATGTTGCCGCATGAGTTGAACTATTCTGTGATCGAGAAGATGTGTCTCGCCCTCGTCTTCGCAATCCAAAAGATGCAGCACTATTTTCAAGCTCATACAATGCATCTCATCTCCAAAGCTAATCCAATCAAATACGTCATGTCAAAGCCAGTCCTCTCTGATCGATTGACGGGGTGGTCACTCATTTTTCAACAATATGAGATCATCTACGTGCTGCAAAAAGCCGTTAAAGGGCAAGCTCTGGCCGACTTCTTGGCAGACCATCCTCTACCAGCCGAATGGGAATTGTCTGAAGAATTGCCAGATGAGGATGTTATGGTAGTAGAAGTTCGTTCCCCTTGGACAATGTATTTTGATGGCGCATCTCATCGAAGTGGAGTAAGCGTTGGTGTGGTATTTATTTCCCCAGAAGGAGATGTCTTGCCCTATGCTTTCACTCTCACACAAAATTGTTCAAATAACGAGGCTGAATATCAAGCTCTCATTCTTGGGCTGGAGATGGCCGTTGATGCAAAGCACTTGGAACTCAAGGTATATGGAGATTCAATGTTGATCATAAACCAACTTCTTGACATCTACGAGGTGAGGAAGCCTGAACTCGTGCCTTTCAATAACTACGCGCGTCGCTTGATTGCATGGCTTGGTGATGTCACCCTAGAGCATGTGCCGCGAGGAGAAAATAGGCAGGCAGACGCACTTGCAAAGCTTGCTTCGATGCTTGCTTTACCTGACCAAGAGACGCACGTTCCTATATGCCGAAGTTGGGTCATACCTCCAATCTTTGACGATGAAGACAATAGTAAAAGGGAAGTAAATGTCGTCTCAGTGTTGGAAATTAACATAGAAGATTGGCGCCAACCATTCATTGATTATCTGCAACATGGAAAATTGCCTGATGACCCACATAGAAGAACAGATGTGAAGCGTCGCGTCCCTCGATTCATCTACTACAAGGACACGCTTTACCGCCGATCTTTTGAAGGGTTATTCCTCCGTTGCCTTGGAGAAAATGAGGCAAAGCAAGCTCTGGAAGAAGCTCATTCTGGAATATGTGGCGCTCATCAATCTAGCCCCAAACTTCATTTTCGAATCAAAAGGATGGGCTACTACTGGCTGACCATGGTCAAGGATTGCATGGAGTATGCCAAAAGATGTCATGCTTGCCAAATCCACGCCAACTTTATACATCAACCGCCAGAACTGCTCCATCCAACTGTCGCTTCATGGCCTTTTGATGCATGGGGACTGGATGTCATGGGGCCTTTGCCAAAGTCTTCTGGTGGCCACTTATACATTTTGGCTGCGACTGACTACTTCTCCAAATGGGCGGAGGCCATTCCATTGAAAGAAGTGAAGAAGGAAAATGTCGTCAACTTCATCCGTACTCACCTCATTTTTAGATATGGTGTACAGCGTTACATCATCACAGACAATGGGAAATCCTTCTACAACAGTGCAATGACCAAACTTTGTCAAAAATTTGCATTCAAGCAGCACACTTCTACTATGTACAACCCACATGCAAATGGTCTTGCGGAAGCATTCAACAAGACTCTTGGGAACATATTGAAGAAGGTGGTTGCTAAAGCAAAGAGGGATTGGCCTGAGAGAATGGAGGAAGCTCTTTGGGCGTATCGAACCACGTATCGAACACCTACACAAGCCACTCCATATTCACTAGTGTACGGCGTGGAAGCTGTTTTGCCGCTCGAACGTCAAATTCCATCTTTAAGGGTTGCCATTCTAGAAGACCTCACTCATGAAGACAATGCTCGCTTGCGCCTGGAAGAATTAGAAGCGCTCGACGAAAAGAGACTTGAAGCACAACAACGTCTTGAGTGTTATCAAGCCCGCATGTCAAAGTCATTCAACAAGAAAGTTCGTCTTCGTTCTTTTCAGAAAGGGGACTTGGTTCTTGCTGTAAGAAGGCCCATTAATACCACCCATAAAATCGGTGGCAAATTCATTTCCAAGTGGGATGGACCATATGTGGTGCAAGAAGTTTACTCAAGTGGCACCTACAAATTGGTCGCAGAAGATGGCTTAAGAGTTGGCCCCATAAACGGCAAATTCTTGAAGCGCTACTACCCTTGAAGAACAAGCTTACTCCATGACGCATGAGCCTAAACTGCATGTTGCTCTTGGCCTGCATGAGCTAAAATTGTGCACGGCCCAAAAACAAAAACAAAAAAAACGACGAAAGAAAAAAAAAACATACATATTTGAACTACGTTTTGACTTGATCCCTTCCAAGGGCACGTAGGCAGCTTGAATTTCGAGCTCAGTCATTCAAAAAAAAAAATTGTCTTACCTTTGAACTACGTTTTGACTTGATCCCTTCCAAGGGTACATAGGCAACTTGAGAGTTTTTCTTAAGCTAAGTCGATCTGTCAAAAAAAGCATTCATCCACAACTATGTTATTCATGGCTCGAAAGAGAATAAGCTATGAATGGCTAAAAAGTATGAGAAAAACTTTATTTAATTAATAAGGTGATTGTCTTATGCTAAAACGTCATAAACACAAAGGCATGGTTTGCTAAAAAGTGGAACATCCATTTAGTAAACTAAACAAGCCTAAATAAAAGAAATATGACAAAGGAAAGCAGAATATAAGTACTAGTCTAGCCAAGCCAAATTTTGGATCTCTTCTAGCTCGGACTTCAGAAGTTGCTCCAAATTGTTAGCCACTTCCATATCCGCCGACTCCATCACCTCAGTCGCTTCTATATTGGCTCGCTCTGCTTGTAAAGTTGAGACAACATACTGCTTCTGAGCTCTTTGTGCATCAATCCCTTCGAGCGATTCTCTGAGCCTTTTCGCCTCCAAGTCCAACTGTTCTAGCTCCTCCATCAGTTGACCTCTCTTGGTATCAACATCCGCCAATCGTCGCTCCTTCGCTTCTGAAGTCATCCGCTAGCAAAATTTGATCTCATGGTAGCATAGTTGGTGGCATTTTGTATATATTTCTCTACCTAAGTTTGGAACGGGGAATAATCCAATTCAAGCTTCGAAAATTCAACGTAAATCACTTGCAGTTTTGGTCTTAAAGATTTTAGCTTCTCAAAAGGAGTTTTTCCTAAGATACTCTTAATATTGCTATCATAAATCTTTGTGGCCAAAAGACGACCGCGATTGATCATACTCCCCGTATCAAATGCAGTAACAGTCGACGGTGTCGCACGACCTAACATAAGAGGCTTGGAAGTAGATGGAAGATGGATTGCCCCAAATACAAAATTATGTTTTGATCGGGATGCAAGATCAAAAGGGTCTGGACCATCAACAGAATCTTCAAGCTCATCTGATGCAAACTGGTTTCCCAACTGTAGAAGGAAATAACCCATTAAGAAATTTGATAGAAAAAGTCCAAACTTCTTTAAAGAGTAAATAAAATAAAGAACAAAAGAAGGCAGTGGTTGAAGCTTACTCGTTTACCCAATACCTCAAGGTGGTTTGAAGTGTCTGGCAAATTGTCAAGGACACCATGCAAATTAAAGTCCAATTTTGCTAAATCAAAAACTGTCACTTTCTCTTTCAATTGCGAGTCAGAATCTGTCGCCTTCTTTTTACCACGCTTCCAATGGCGCTCACCTTGGTCAGAACTACTACCTTCCGAAAGAACTACGGTAGCCCTCTTCCTTCCACTGGTTGGTTCTGAAGTATTAGTAACAGTAGGCTTTGGCTTAGAAGCTGGAATACTCAAAGGAGTTTTTGGCCTGACTGCTACGACAACTGCTGCTTCCTTGGTCACTACTTTGGTCACTTCTTTCTCCTTAGGTTTTGAAAGAGGTTGAGTAACTTCTGAAGCCAATTTTGACTTCGTAATGGATATTTTGATAAGATTCTTCCCTTTTGGAGCAGCAGGAGATGAATCTGGCTTCGCACATGCAGGCTTATATTTTCAGAAGCTGCTCGAAGATTTTTCCCACCACTCAACATACTCTTTGGTGGCAAGGCCTTCAGATGAATGCGACGGAATCATAAATTCAGCCCTTGTGTTTAGTCTCGTGCAAGTCTCCCAAAGTTGGTATATTGCTTCCAAAGTGCCGGTTGAGAGTTCTTCTCTTAACTTTCCAGGAATGTCTTGACAAAATCGAAATTGTCTAGCAAATCGGTAAGGGCTGTATGGCTTAACAATATGCTCATTACCACGGCGAAGAGTCAAGTAGCTTGATCTAAGACTGATGATGTAATCATTCCAAGAGTCCGAATGCTTTCCATGGTCGGTGACAATTCCTTGTTTTGGTTTAGTCAAGGCTAAGAGCGACAGAGTCAATGGCGTGATGCTTTTCAAAAGATCACAAGCTTCTTGGGAACTAAAATGTTTAGCCTTCTTTTCCCCGCCAAGTCACACCATCCGGGCACCACAAGTAAATTTTGTGGAAGCAGACAAGAAGTAACTATCATAGTAACGATGTAACGCCCCCAATTTTCGGGTACGTTAAATGGACAATTTTATTGAAAATCTAAATAGAGTCTGGCTCATTATTACATCATAATTCTCACAAGAGTACTTTTATTCAACAAAAGGAGGGGAACTAGGGTTCCTATCTACTGCTCCGCTTACTCCTCTGCTCCAAAGGCCTCCAAGGTGTACAGCTCACCTTGATCATCTACAAAGTCTGACACATTATATCAGCGTCGCCACCGATATAATATGTCAGGGTCACCAAAGGTAACACCATGAGCTACACAAGCTCAGCAGAGTAATCCCATACCCGCTAACCCATAACTTACAAACAATGAATCATACAGATAACGTTATCTGCACAGTGCATGCTTATCTAATAAAATAGTTAACAATGATACATCCACATTCATTATTAACTATCGTTGGTGTCCGTAACATCAGAGTTTCTTCTACGCAGCATTTCGTAGACCGTGTCACTATTTCACTTTTCATTTCCAAATCAACATTTCAAATATCACATTTAACACACCCAACCTCGGTTCCGCCGCTCCGGGTTTCCATTGGCACACAAAACTTTGCATTGGCTCCTCTCCACGGATAACCAAGCCATTCCTCGGTTCTGCCGCTCCGGGTTCCCGAGTATCCTCACCATGGTTCCGCCGCTCCGGGCTCTCATGGGAACACACACACACACCCACAACTCACATAATGACTACCACAATCGGTCATTATGTAGTTTCAAAAATATTTTACCAAATCAACGCCTTTAAACACACCCTAGGTGTCATGTTTCTATCCTTCTTGATTTCCGTGTCTCGTTTTCATGCATAGACTCCGCGATAGGACTTTTCACACAAATAAACATAAATCATTCATTGAAATCTTGAAACTAAACTAGTAAGATCATCCAACTCTATATTACTTAGCATGCTCATTTTATCACATAATCTCACGTAATCATGCTTAAACATTTAGCATACAATCTAAAGCATAGTGCCACATGGACGGACACCTTTGGAGTGGAAACCACTTATGCTTTATCACACATTAAGACAAGAAATCCTAGTAATCACGTATACATGCTTATAGCCATCCTATGATCAAAATACATTTTCCAATCAAGCGATAAATTCTTATCTTTCGAAATCCGTTCTTTCTTTCTTTTAGGGAAGTTAAAAACAACATATGTTTATTTGGAAATAAAGTTGATATTTTTTTTAACATACTCCCCTTCCTTTTCAAAACTTTAGTAAAACACTTTTCAAGTCCTCATGCATTTCAATAAACAAGCACCATTCAATATACTTATTTCTATTTATACTTAGGGAAAGTAGATAGGGAAAATCTACCGTTCTTCTTGGCGGTAGGGCGGCTACGAAAAAAGTAAGTACGTCGGACGGAGTAACTTCCTACGGTGAGCTTCCGGTAGCTTCGAAAGAGAAAGGTTTCTCTCGAAACCAGTTCTTGACTAACTTTCTAACTTTTTATGGATCGAAGGGTGGTTGAGTGGTGGTTTAGTGGCGGCATAGGATGAGTTTCTTGAAGAGCTTTAGGAAAAATTCAAGAACTTTAAGAACTAAGCAAGAACAAAGGAAGAATACTAGACTTTCTTAGAGAGAGAAGTTGAATGGGTGAAGGTGTGAGTTGAATGGCAAAGGTGGGGTGCTATTTATAGCAAAACTTGGCTTATTATCCAAGGGATAAATTTTTCCCTAACAATTGTTGACCAAGGGGTAATTTTGAAAGGCATGGCTTGGAAAGAGCTTTCTTGTAAGAAAGATCAAAATCATTGGCTAGGTTATGTTTAAAGTTGCCTAGAAAATGGGTTGGCAAATGGGGTTTAGGCTTAAGGCTATTAGGTTGCTTGCTTGAGTGACCAACACAAGCACACACTTCACTCTCTCTCTCTCCCATTTGGCCGGCCTCCCCCTCTCTCTTTTTCTCTCATCTTTTGCTCCATGGTCTTGTCATTTCATGCTTGAAAGCATGCCAAGCAATGTCACTCCCATTTTAGGCCATAACCTAGGTAATTATGGAGATTTGCTAAGGCTTTTAAGACTATTCTAGGTGATTATAACCTAGATTGGTAAGTCTTGCAAGCAAAGAGAAATAATAGCTAGGCCTAAGAGTAGTCTTCCCATGTTTAGTCCATCCTAGGTCTAGTTTGTAGTCAATTTCTAGGATGATAAAAGACTAAGATTGTATGCTAGAATAAGACTAGAATGGTTTGTCAACTTGTGCTTAGGTTGAGTGTGAAGTTGGTTAAAGCAAAAGTAAAGGAGGTGACTTGTTTGAGTGGCCAAAACACAAGCACACACTCTCACTCTCCCTCTCTCTCGGCCTCCCTCTCCTCTCTCCTCACGGCTCTCTCTCTCTCTCTCTCTCTCTCTCTCTTTCAAGTACTAAGTATATATTTATAAACCTATGTATGAGTATACAAGTGTGCAAGTAGTCTAATAAGTCTAGGGAGAAAGTAAAGGTCATGGCAAGGCTTTCAATGGCAAGAACATTTGTCCAATGGTTAAGATTTTTCCTAGAAAGTGCACACCTAATTATATAGACTTGTTTATAGGCTATGAGGCTCATATATATGGTTATCTATGTACTTAAGAATCTAGGAAAAATAACTTTGGAAGGTAAATAGGTTTAGGGCTAATTGACCTTTAGGCTTGCATGCATGGTAAGGCTAGGTTTACTTCTCTTGGAAGCAAAATGATGAGATTAGGCCATGACTAATTTTTACTACCCAAGGGGTAAAATTTCCCCTAACAATTATTATCCAAAGGTCAAGGAAGAAAAATGACACATATGGCTTGAAATGACAAAACATAAGGTAAAATGATTACTTCTAATGGTCTATTGTTTTAATAGGTTAGTAAGGGGTTCATAAGGCTCAAAGATGGTCAAAAAGGTCCATCTAAGGTTAGGGAAATGTAACTAGGTGAATCGGTAGTTTGGTTCCCTCAACTAATCGGTTGGAAACTAATTCTACATGCCACGAAGGATTTCTAGCCAAGAAATATAATTTTAAGATCTTATTTCAAATACTAGGGAAATATACGAGTGCTTTTATAAGCATACTTGTCTTTAGAAAATGACTAGATTGTCCGGTGTTAAAAGACGTAATTTTAAAAGTCTCAAATCTAATTATGACGGATTATTAGAAATTAAAGGGAATTTTAAAAGCAATCCAAGTAATTAAAATAAAATTCAAATTTTTAACGAAATTTTTATTTACCAAAAATCAGGGTCGTTACAAACGACTAAGCCACCCATAAACATAATGGATGGGAAATGCTGCGCCACATTTGCTTGGATTAGGTGAAGATGTAATCTCTCTCAAACCATGGTATATGCTCGCAAGGACAGGTACTGCCAAAGAAAACCTCTTTCCTTGAGCCATCATACTTGCTACTTTGAAGACGCCTGGACGAATCTGATCCACTTGCTTGTTAGGCAGCACGAACACACATAGCCAACAAGATAGAAGAGCAGCCAAGTTGGTTTCCTCTTTCACATCCTTCTCAACTCCCAAGTCATCAAGGACCTTTTCTGTATCTTTGGAGCGTGACTTTTGCCCATCAATGAAGCCAGTTGGATTGTTGGATGTCTTGGGCTCACCTGTCCTTTTCTTCTGAACCCTAGGGGGGGCTCTTTGTAACGGAATGTCTTCTTAAACCAGAACTTTACCCAGTCATGGGTAGTAACATTTGAAGTCTCGCTTGCACAATAAATTTTGCGATACGCCAAAAATAAATACTTGCAACTTGAAGGAAGGAGTGGCACATCCTTTTTGTCAACACCGGTGAGTTCTCTAGCAGAAGGCACGGCCTCATCATAGAAGATTCCGTCAATTGAAAGTCCCCTAGTTAGACGTAGGTCCCATAGGGAAATAGACGCTTCTCTGATTGGTACATGAAGACTATTTGTTGAGGGACACCAAAGCTCACAAAATGAGCGGATAAGGTTTGTATTGCGAACATAAGTGAATAAGGATGCAAAGACAGCGTCATATATCTTCGCAGTTGATAGCACATCTTTATTCCGTGCAAGCACATCTTCTAACCAATCCCAATATCCATCGATGAAAGAAATTTCCCCAAACAGAGGAGTCGTGTTACCCCATTTAGCATCTCCATTGGTGATTCGATAGCCTAACAAAAGGAAGTGCTCAGAATCATCGTTCTTCTTGTGTAGAGATGATCGCAGTAATAGTGCATCGTCGGAGATAAAAGTAGACTTCCCATGGTCAAATAGTTTTCGAGATGATTCAGTATACCATCGTGAGAGTTGGTGTGAATCGGGAGAAAGATCCCAATCTAGCGCAAGAGCTCCAATGGCCGGATCATGAACCCAAAGGTCAACTTGAGTTGCTGATGCAGCACCTTTGTAACTAATGGACAGAACTTGATTATCATCTATTGAACGATCATTGAACAAGGCCATCTCTTCGCGGAGCAGAGCTTGAAGAAACTGCGGAGCAGAGCTCGAAGAAGCGGCGGAGCCTTAAAGCTCGAAGAGGCAACGGCTGCGGAGCAGAGCTCGAAGAAGCCGCGGAGCAGAGCTCGAAGAAGCGGCGGAGCCTTAAAGTTCAAAGAGGCAACGGCTGCGGAGTAGAGCTCGAAGAAGCTGCGGAGCCTTAATGCTCGAAGAAGTTGCGGAGCAGAGCTCAAAGAAGCGGCGGAGCCTTAAAGCTTGAAGAGGCAACGGCTGCGGAGCAGAGCTCGAAGAAGCGGCGGAGCCTTAGAGCTCAAAGAGGCAATGGTTGCGGAGCAGAGCTCGAAGAAGCGGCGGAGCCTTAAAGTTCGAAGAGGCAACGGCTGTGGAGCAAAGCTCGAAGAAACGACGGAGCCTTAAAGCTCGAAGAAACTGCGGAGCAGAGCTCGAAGAAGCGGCGGAGCCTTAAAACTCGAAGAGGCAGAAGCTGCGGAGCAGAGCTCAAAGAAATAACAGCAGCGGAGCCTAAAAGCTCGAGTAAGCTGCGAAGCACCAAATCTGCAAAAGAAAACAGTGACGCATCATCAGTAGAAAATTCAGAGTACTGATATAAAAAGGAAAGGTTAGAGGCGTGGTTAAAAAATAAACCAAACTCTCTCCAACAATCAGTGCTGAGATTCAAAGGCTTGATAGCAGTTGCGCGAGACGAAGAAAAGGAAGTTATTGTTTTGCTTTCGGAAAAACAAGAAGGGCGAAAGTGCCTGTTTTGTTTTTACAAGGCCATCGTCCGATGATCAAATCTATAAACTGTCGGGTAAAAAAAAACAGCATGCATGAAGCAACGTGGCCAATATCCCAGTACTTCCTTGAAGTCAAAGTCTGGGATTTCAAAGCAAAGCATGCAGAATAAAGACATTTAAAGCAAAAGGGAATTTTGGGGTGCCACTCAAAAGATTTTCGCATGTGTGTGCACGGAAAAATTATTGGCTACACAAAGACTAGAAGACAAAATAGTTACCAATTACAAAGTTATTGTCTACACATGCATGTCGATATGTTTTGACTTCATATGATCAGAAACTCAAAAAAGAAAATTGTGGTGCTATTACATGAACGTGGCCTCACATGAGCAATTTTTTTTTTTTTTTTGGTTTTCCAAAACGACCTTTTTTGAGTACGGGAATGTTTCAGCATCACAAGAAAATTCTGATTTGCCAGCGGTTTATCCCTCAGTCCAGAAAAAAAGGGAATTTATGAGGCAGTTAGCGCAAATATATTCAAGCAAAAGGAATTTTGGCAAAGAAGCTAGTTTGGATTGATTTCCGCAAAGGCAGACGGTGTGCTACGCTGATTTGTACGAGTACAAAACGAAACAGTTTAGAGAGACAAGAAGAATTGCTTGGATGTTTAAAGCAAAATAGTCCACTTGTTCTTTAAGAAAGCCAAAAAGGGAGAGCCACGTTGCTTTGATATATGGCTATACTTGGGAGTTCATGGCATGTGTGTATAGTAAAAAAAGCTCCAGCAAATATAAAAGACTAGAAGCCAAGGGAAAGAAAACGACTTACAGTAGCATTCAAGGATTGCTTTTCAAGATTCAATTGTGAGGATTCGGTGGTGCTTCTCCTATCAATATATAGAGCAAGAAGTCTGAAGTTTTAATTGGAGAAGGAGTCAAAAGCCCTAATCCTAACCAAACATATGTTTCAAGCGGTGGCTTCTCGTCAAGAGAATAAGCTGTGCAAAAAAAAGGGGCCAAGCCGAATGGGCCTCTAAAGATTGTTCCGTTTTGGACTCTCACACTTACGGGCGTAATTGCAAGATGAGCCTGGACTTAAAAATAATTGGGTTATCAAACTTCAATTATTTGATAGGCAAAGAGTTTCTTTGAAGGATCAATCTATAGTCCCAAAATAAATTAGGTTGACAAATCCTTCTATCTGGAAAAGAAACTCAAGCATGGCGATCGATATATTTTTAGCTCGACCCATGAGTTAGAATCAAATCCACTTCAAGTTTCAACCAAAGATTATTGTCGAGAATACACAAATTTTTTTAGGCATCAAATCAAATCAAGTCAACATTTTCGAGACCCACTTACTTTCAGACATGAGTAAGTCTCAAGGGGGCATCTGTAGGCATGTAAAATTTTCAGTCAATCAGAAGTTGCCACGTGTTGCGGGACCTGGTAAATAGGGCACGGTAAATGGCCAATCAAATGTTGCCATGTGTCTCGAGGTCAAAGGTCAAAGTGACACAAATGGCCCAATCAAATGGTGCCGCGTGTCTAAGTCACGCAATTATTATTTTTATTAAGCTTGGCCAATTAAATTAAGCCACTTGGTAAAATAATAATTGTCTTTCTTAAAATAAAGAAAAGAAGGATAATTATTGAATTTTAATTATTTCTTTATTTAAAAGAAATAATTAAAGAGAGATAAATATGAAAGAAGTAGAGATTGGTCATGACTCTTCATCCTACAACTCTATAAATAGAGGTGCTCTCCTCCCATATTTTCCATTTGCACATTGAAGCACACAAGCTTCAGAGCTCTGAAGATCAAAGGCCTCAAGCCCTTTAGAATTCTTAAAGTCTCTATCCAACAAGAAGTTCTTCGAATCAAAGCTTCAAAGCCTCGAAAAATATTCAACCCAAGTCATCAACTTCTCCACAAATCTCGGAGAGGATTCCGCCGTTCGATTCGAGATCAAGCATCAAGCCCTCGTTTCAACAACCGAAGAGAAAAATCAGAAGACTTTATTTTCTTTAATTAGAAAGTACATCAGAGATTGTAAACCCTAATTTCATACATCAATAAAATTGACTCTCGTTCAATATTTTTCCCGTCTTTTTCGTAAACTCGAAATTTGTATTCAACACCACGCTCAATTTTTAAATATATATATAAAAAAAAAACGTGACGGTGTTCTGATTCGCACAATAATTCTTAATTTATCATTATCCCTGCGGGCCTCCCCCATCCGTGGTATGGTCTGCGACCAAATTCAGTGCCCAGACATCATAACTTTAACTTCTCCCCAAACAACCAAAACAAACACTACCAACTCACGCTAACCAGTCAACAGACGGAAAAACCATACATCCAGTATGTACACGTAGAGGAAAAACAAGTATCCATTTTCTTTGTATTCTAAATAAATGCCTCAGAAGAACAAATCTGAACTTCATCAGATGGGGAAAGAAAGCAGTGGCCCTTTTCTCCATTCCAATTGGCAACGACCTCCTGTTCTCCTTCTCCCAATCCACCAAAAACACCTTCAAGTCC
The DNA here is from genome assembly GCA_018127125.1 of Rhododendron griersonianum. Lineage (NCBI taxonomy): Eukaryota > Viridiplantae > Streptophyta > Magnoliopsida > Ericales > Ericaceae > Rhododendron > Rhododendron griersonianum. The sequence goes on along the minus strand of CM030798.1, from coordinate 3,787,328 downwards.
AAATCCCATCTCAATCTTCTCTCTCTTCCCCTTCACCACCACCAACCCATCAAAATCCCAACCATACCCAGATTCAGAATGAACCCATTTGCAGTAACCCATCAATGAACAAAACCCTTCTCTCATCCCCCCAAAAGAGGCGTATAATGTCCCAATCCCCTTCAACCGCATCTCTAAAGTGCTACCACAACAACACTGTATTGAATTCAGCACCTTCTAAACTCTCTGTTCTTTGCTTTTCCTCTATTTCTGTAATAGCTGTGGCCACAGAACCAATCCTTTTAAGACTCTCTCGCTACCTTTGCTGCGTGAGATGGGTTGGAGTCCATTTCCGGTTTATCATTCTCCTTTCATTGCCTTCTCTATATTTCTTCACTTCAAATCTAAGCAACAATTACTCTCTATATCTATTATCAATCCTTGCTTTCTCTGCCACTCTTGTGGTTTCACTCAATCTTGCCCTCCCTCGCCTTCTTTCTACTAACCTCTCATCAAAAGATACTGCCTTGAACCCAAGTCCACCAGTTGTTTGGTCAATTGGGTCGAAGCCCGAATCGGAGAAAAGACCGCATTCAGGGTCTGGGGTGAAGGTCTATAGCAATGGGGATGTGTACGAGGGCGAATTTCACATGGGTAAGTGCTCTGGGAGTGGGGTTTATTATTACTACATGAGTGGGAGGTATTGTTGGTTTTATGCCCTCAGAACCAATATTTGTTTATTTACATTATCAATAAGAGCTTTATTTTATTATTCTGAAATACTTTGTTTCATACATTGGATATAATTCATGAGATGAATATTAAAGTCCCAAATTACATTGAATATGATTTATGCATGTAAATGTGATTTACTTACGGGAGATATAAATCACCAGTGTTTGTAATTTGAACTATTCACAGTTGCTGATAAGAATGGACTATCTATCAGGTCAATTGCAACATGATTAACTTCTATTAGATAGAATGATCCATCTCAATCATTGAAGTGAAAGACTTCAAGTTAATATGTTGGTGTATTTGGTATACACTGAAGGACCATCGTAAGACTCACACTATTTTAACCACTGTCCACTTAAGTGTGAATCTTATAATGCTAATTGTAATTCACTCTTAATCCTGAGAAAGTTAATGAACTCAAGTTTCTAGCCTATGCCACTTTGAGTCACCAATGAGTGAGGTCTAACTCGATCAACAGCTCGGTGGGTTGGGTGATTTATGTTAGGACTGTGAGAACATTATTTTCAAGATGGAATTCACTCTCTATTTAATTATAGAGTATAATGTCCCCTTGAGTTAGTTCACTGGATTAGTCTTTGAAACCTAGTACTAGTCATTTTAATGAAGCGTTCATTAAAATGTTTTTCCAGACTAAAAGTGAGTGAACTAGTATTCAACGGAATTAAAATATAAGTATGCTTTGGTGTGACAGTTATTTATTATGACCAATTGCTACTTATGGACATTACAAGGTGAAGGGGTTTGACATTACGGTATTGGCATTTATCGGGAACAATATATTAATATTCTTGAGGCCTGGAGTTCAGCCATAATTATATAGTGGAATTAATTTTGGTTAATTGGGCCACCACTCATGGAGATGAGAGAGCGTGAGTCCAATTTTAGCTAAGCCTCAAGAAGCCCATAGGTCCCAACCCTAGCCCAACAAGAGATTGACTTATTGGCCAAGGAAATTTATCCCTATATATATAATCTCTAAGTCTCTCATGAAAGACACGGCAGAATTGAGAGAAAAGAATAAAGGGAGAAATATTCTAGGGTTCCCACAAACCCTATTGGCTATTGTTCTCTTGGGTCATAGGGTTGAAGACATTTGGGGTGCAAGGAGCAAGAAGGAATCAATCTACTCATAACCAGAAGTAGGGTTTTGTTTCTGAACTTTGAAAAGGTAAAACCCTAACCTTTCCTCATGAATCTTTACGCACACGTAAGAAGTAGATCCGAAACAATTTTTGAAACTATATATTTTCCGCAATGGTTTTTTAGAGAAAAATCCAACAAGTGGTATCAGAGCAATCTTACGTATGCGTATTGTTTCGTGTTTTGAAGATGAAACCTAATACACAGATTGGTTCGGCCCATGTGAATGCTATACATGTTTCGGTCGAACCGTACGACTGTGTTACATTATTCATGCGATGAATATGTTTGTACATATGAGATACATGTTGATGTATGTGTATGCATGTTGCAATATTGGACATGATACTTAATCTTTTTTTATTACAACAAAAGGTTAGCAATGGAGTTTCTGTCACAAGTTTCCTTGTTTCCAGATCATTTTTTTTGTCATCAAACCTACACAACAGTTTGGTTTGGAATAGAAGTTCTTCTCGGAAAGAGTTTCCATTAGAAAATAATTATTTCCTAATCTGACTTGGATTGAACCTGCATGTGAATTACTAAACCTCGGTGGGGCAATCAGTCGTGTTTTAGTTTTCTCATATTATATGAAATTGTTTTCAGAATATTTATCAAAACCGATTTCGGTTTTTTCTCCGGAATCACGGGATCTTTATTGTTTTATATGAGACATCTATTTTGCCTCAGTGGAAGTTTATTATTTTTTCTGCCATGGACAGATTCACAGCAACGTTTTTTTTTAATTAGTTAAAATCAAACAGAAACAGTTTTATGATTAAAGAGTTTAATCATGATTTTTGAATGGCTCAATCGTGTAGGATGATCAAAATTGGAATGATCAAAGTGTTTGATCATTAACTGGAAACTTGAAGCATGTGATTTATTTTACTCTATCGTATTAATCTAAAGTGTTTAGATAATTTCAAGTACATGTTCATATATATCATGAGATGATAAGTGTTGCACGTCACATGTCTTAGGCCACCTCTAATGGATAAATTTGGGTCGTATTAGGTTTTATCATTTTATGGAGAAACTTGTATATAGGAGAGTCCTATTAGTTTTCCTATTGCTCCTGTTTAATTTGATTAAATCGCATGTTGCTCGTTTGTTTTTATGGCATTTATTTGTTGTTCTTTCTTAAATTGATATGATCAGATTGTTAGGACATAAATGACCATGGATAGCAACATTTGATATGTTAAAATTCTTTTATTAAAGTTAGAGAATTTCAACAGTTGCATGCATTAAGAATATGAGATACTTGGTTAATGTATGTATGTTCTAAAAATAATCCTCTAATTCTAAAAATCAAGTGGGAGAGGGTTTTTGAGAAAAGCCCGCGGTCTTTCCATTGTTAGATCCATAGTAAGGTGAAAGTGAGCATCTTGAACCGTCTACGTGCGGTCATTCCTTCGGAGGGTGCTCATCTAACTGGCTACAAGATTGGATTTCTCATGGATAGGATTGGGTGAGACGTAATGTGAGTCATCTCCCCTCGGAGAGGCTGCTCATTACGGTTGTCACTTAGCCCTAGACGATGGTATACACTTGACTAAATAAGTGATAAGAGATTCCCTAGGAATTTTATTGACTTATTTTAGAGACCTAAAATCGGGAGTCATATTTTATTTGCCATGAGATGTCTAGATAATAAGTATGATCTGCTAATCATTAATAACATTATTTCCCCTAGGAGAGATGTCATTATGGGATTAGGATTCCGATGCAGTCACTAAATAGTGGTGGGAGGTTTACACTGTTTATCATAAGTGAATGCAAATTTTTTATATCCATTATTTATGTATGAATGTTTTTTTTATTTCAGATGTCAAGCTCATTTAATCCACTTAGCGTCATTTTAAGCCAGAACAAATTGGTTGGACCAAATTATGTTGACTGGAAACGGAATTTGAATATAGTGCTAACTGCAGAGGGGTACAATTATGTACTTACTGAAAATTGCCCCCCACTTCCCACTGATGAGAGCACAGATGAGGAGAGGAAAAAGTATAAAGATTGGAAGAAGGCTGATGAGATGGCCAAATGTTATATTTTGGCATCTATGTCTAATGTGCTGCAACATCAGCACCAATCTTTTGGTAGTGCTTCAGACATTATGCTTAATCTCAAGGAGATGTTTGGTGAGCAAGGTAGGGCTGCTAGGCAGCACGCCATGAGACAACTCATGAACACTAAGATGAGTGAGGGGACTCCTGTAAGGGACCATGTTTTAAAAATGATTGATTTTTTAAATGTACTTGAGGTCCTTGGAGCCGAGATTGATGGTCAATCTCAAGTTGATATTATCCTCGAGTCGCTGCATGGGTCTTTCAAAGAGTTCAAATTGAATTATAATATGAATAAAATGGATTTATCACTTTCAGAGTTAATGAACTCTCTCCAAGCAGCTGAGGGTATTATCAAGCCTAATCATAGTGTGCTGATTCATGAGATGGCTAATAAGCCTAAGGGTAAATGGCAAAAGAAAAATAAGCAACCTGCCAATGCTCCAAACAATAATGGGAATAAGCTTGGTCCTAATAAAGGGATCAAGAAAGGGAAAAATAAAGGGGCAAATGCAAAACCCAAAGGAAAATGTTTCCATTGTGGTGTAGTTGGTCACTGGAAGAGGAACTGCCCAGATTTTTTGGCAAGTAAGAAAAATGCAGGTATGATTGAATCTCTTGTCATGGAAGTTTACTATACCGATAGTACTTCTAATACTTGGTGTGTTGACTCCGGAGCAACTGATCACGTTTGTAATTCGTTGCAGGGGTTTCAAGTAACCAGGAGGCTAAGTGATGGAGAGATCAAGCTATGCATGGGATCGGATGCAAGTGTTGCAGCCGTAGCAGTAGGAGTAATAAAACTTTCTTTTGAGAGTGGTAGAGAGTTAGTTTTATCAGAGTGTCTTTATGTTCCTTCTGTTAGACGAAATTTGATTTCTGTTTCTTCTTTAGCAAGACATGGTTATTCTATGAATTTTAATTCAGAAGTTATTATTAAAAAGAATGGTTCTTTTATATGCTCTGGTAAAATGGTTAATAATCTTTACCTTGTTACTCCTCACATGTATGAGATACATGATACAGAAGCTACTAGCTCACAATCTTTACCATTGAAAAGAAAAGTCCCCATGTCTAACACCACACTCCTATGGCATCTGAGGTTGGGTCATATTAATCTAAACAGGATAAATAGGTTGGTAAAAGATGGTATTTTATCTTCTTTGGTTGTTGAACCGATACCAACTTGTGAATCTTGCTTGGAAGGGAAAATGACTAAGAGGTCCTTTTCAGCAAAGGGCAATAGAGTTGAAGAGCCATTGGAACTTGTACATACGGATGTATGCGGGCCGTTGAATGTCAAGGCTCGAGGTGGATATGAGTATTTCATTACCTTCACAGATGATTACTCGAGATATGGTTATACCTATTTGTTGCATCATAAGTCTGAAGCTTTTGAAAAGTTCAAAGAGTTTCAAGCAGAAGTTGAGAAACAACTGGGTAAGAACCTCAAAACCCTTCGATCAGATCGAGGTGGTGAGTATCTCTCTAGTGACTTCTTAGGTCACTTAGTTAAGCATGGAATTATTTCTCAGTTGACTGCACCAGGAACTCCTCAACAAAATGGTGTAGCTGAGAGAAGGAACAGGACTTTACTTGACATGGTTCGATCTATGATGAGCTATTCGGACTTGCCTATTTCTTTTTGGGGCTATGCTTTAGATACTGCCTTGTACATATTAAATCATGTTCCTACTAAATCTGTTCCTAGGACACCTCGGGAGTTGTGGTCTAAGCGAAAGCCTAGTTTGCAACATTTTCATATTTGGGGGTGCCCTGCATACGTGCTAAAAGGAAAGATGAGTAAACTGGAATCTAGATCAGAAAAATGTTACTTTGTGGGGTATCCTAAAGGGACTAAGGGTTGGCTTTTCTATAATCCTACAGAACAAAAAGTATTTGTAAGTACAAATGCAGTTTTTCTAGAGGATGAATATATGATGGACCGGAAACCCAAAGAAAAATTTGTTTTTCAAGAACTAACAAATGAAGTTGTAGTTCCTCAACAAATTCCTACCACTATAGAAGAATCACCTAATATTTCTGATACTTTGCCTAATAGCGCATCGCCACCTCGTCGTAGTGGGAGGATGACTAGGCTGCCTAGTAGATTCTTACTTATTGAAGAAGGTTCTGAACCTTCTCCACATGAATCCGATCCTTCCAACTATGACGAAGCTATATGTGATATAGATTCGGGACTTTGGCAACAAGCTATGAAAAGTGAAATGGAGTCTATGTACTCCAATCATGTCTGGGAGCTTGTGGATCCTCCACCCAATATTAAACCAATTGGGTGCAAGTGGATTTACAAGAGAAAAAGAGGAGCCGATGGAAAAGTTGAGACTTATAAAGCAAGGTTAGTGGCGAAAGGGTTTACTCAAAAAGAGGGTATCGATTATGAGGAAACCTTCTCGCCTGTTGCTATGCTTAAGTCCATTCGGATTCTCTTGTCCATTGCTGCATTTTATGATTATGAAATTTGGCAAATGGACGTCAAGACGGCATTTTTGAATGGCCATCTTGAAGAGGACATTTACATGGTCCAGCCAGACGGTTTTGTAGCTAATGGTCAAGAGCAAAAGGTTTGCAAGTTGCATAGGTCTATTTATGGACTTAAGCAAGCGTCTCGAAGTTGGAATATCCGATTTGATCAAGCAATTAAATCTCTTGGTTTTGATCAAAATCCGGATGAGCCTTGTGTGTATAAAAGGGGTGAAGGTAGAATAGCAGTGTTTCTGGTACTATATGTGGATGACATACTACTCATTGGGAATGATGTAGGAGCATTGTCTTCAGTCAAAGTTTGGTTGGCAAATACATTTGATATGAAGGACTTGGGAGAAGCAAGTTACATCCTTGGGATTAAGCTTTTACGAGATCGTAAAAATAGGATGATAGGTTTGTCCCAAGCTGCATATATAGATAAGATTCTGGTAAGGTTTAGCATGCATAATTCCAAGAAAGGTCTCCTACCTTTTAGACATGGAATCACTCTTTCTAAGGATCAATGTCCCAATACATTGGATGAGAAAGAGAAAATGAAGACAGTACCTTATGCTTCTGCTGTGGGTAGTCTTATGTATGCTATGTTATGTACTAGACCAGACATCTGTTATGCAGTAGGCCTAGTCAGCAGATATCAATCAAATCCTGGACCTGATCATTGGATAGCTGTAAAGCATATTCTCAAGTACTTGAGAAGAACTCGAGATTATGTGCTAGTCTATGGTGGAGAGGATTTGGTGCCAATTGGATATACAGACTCTGACTTCATGTCAGATAAAGATTCGCGCAAATCAACTTCTGGTTATGTGTTTACACTTGGAGGAGGAGCCATAAGTTGGAGGAGTATTAAACAGCAATGTGTTGCGGACTCCACCACTGAAGCTGAATATGTTGCCGCTTCTGAAGCAGCTAAGGAGGGTGTATGGCTCAAAAAGTTTCTACTGGAGCTTGGAGTGGTACCATTGGCAAAACAGCCCATGATTCTTTATTGTGATAATAGTGGGGCTGTTGCGCAATCCAAGGAGCCTAGAAATCACAAAAGTGGGAAACACATTGAGAGAAAATATCACCTCATCAGAGACATTGTTCAGCGAGGCGATATCATAGTCAACAAGATTGCATCTGCAGAAAACCTGGCTGATCCTTTTACAAAGGCTTTACCTTCTAATCCATTTGACCGTCATGTTGATAACATGGGTGTCAAAAGTAGACCGGATTGGTTATGAGTGCAAGTGGGAGATTGTTGGTTTTATGCCCTCAGAACCAATATTTGTTTATTTACATTATCAATAAGAGCTTTATTTTATTATTCTGAAATACTTTGTTTCATACATTGGATATAATTCATGAGATGAATATTAAAGTCCCAAATTACATTGAATATGATTTATGCATGTAAATGTGATTTACTTACGGGAGATATAAATCACCAGTGTTTGTAATTTGAACTATTCACAGTTGCTGATAAGAATGGACTATCTATCAGGTCAATTGCAACATGATTAACTTCTATTAGATAGAATGATCCATCTCAATCATTGAAGTGAAAGACTTCAAGTTAATATGTTGGTGTATTTGGTATACACTGAAGGACCATCGTAAGACTCACACTATTTTAACCACTGTCCACTTAAGTGTGAATCTTATAATGCTAATTGTAATTCACTCTTAATCCTGAGAAAGTTAATGAACTCAAGTTTCTAGCCTATGCCACTTTGAGTCACCAATGAGTGAGGTCTAACTCGATCAACAGCTCGGTGGGTTGGGTGATTTATGTTAGGACTGTGAGAACATTATTTTCAAGATGGAATTCACTCTCTATTTAATTATAGAGTATAATGTCCCCTTGAGTTAGTTCACTGGATTAGTCTTTGAAACCTAGTACTAGTCATTTTAATGAAGCGTTCATTAAAATGTTTTTCCAGACTAAAAGTGAGTGAACTAGTATTCAACGGAATTAAAATATAAGTATGCTTTGGTGTGACAGTTATTTATTATGACCAATTGCTACTTATGGACATTACAAGGTGAAGGGGTTTGACATTACGGTATTGGCATTTATCGGGAACAATATATTAATATTCTTGAGGCCTGGAGTTCAGCCATAATTATATAGTGGAATTAATTTTGGTTAATTGGGCCACCACTCATGGAGATGAGAGAGCGTGAGTCCAATTTTAGCTAAGCCTCAAGAAGCCCATAGGTCCCAACCCTAGCCCAACAAGAGATTGACTTATTGGCCAAGGAAATTTATCCCTATATATATAATCTCTAAGTCTCTCATGAAAGACACGGCAGAATTGAGAGAAAAGAATAAAGGGAGAAATATTCTAGGGTTCCCACAAACCCTATTGGCTATTGTTCTCTTGGGTCATAGGGTTGAAGACATTTGGGGTGCAAGGAGCAAGAAGGAATCAATCTACTCATAACCAGAAGTAGGGTTTTGTTTCTGAACTTTGAAAAGGTAAAACCCTAACCTTTCCTCATGAATCTTTACGCACACGTAAGAAGTAGATCCGAAACAATTTTTGAAACTATATATTTTCCGCAATGGTTTTTTAGAGAAAAATCCAACAGGTATGAGGGAGATTGGGTTGGTGACAAGTATGATGGGTATGGAGTGGAAACGTGGGCAAAGGGGAGCCGGTTTAGGGGGCAGTATAAGCAGGGCTTGAGGCATGGGTTTGGGGTGTACAGGTTTTACACTGGTGATGTATTTGCTGGGGAGTGGTGTAATGGGCAGTGTCATGGGTGTGGGGTTTACACTTGTGAGGATGGGAGCCGGTATGTTGGGGAGTTCAAGCGGGGCGTCAAACACGGTCTTGGTCACTACCATTTCAGGTGAGTTTCTCACTTCAAATTTTGTATCATAGTGTATCTGAAATTTTTCTACTTGGTGTTTGTGGGTGATATCTGGTGGGTTCCGCTGGATGTGCTTACGTGTGTAAATTTGAGCTTAAGAGGTGCGATTGGCTGATGATTAGTAGGAAAAGGGGGAGTAGGAGAGAAATCTTGTGGGGTGTAGGAGAGAGCAAGAGGTACGAGAGAGACAAAGGCAGCGTGTCCCTTATGTTCTCCGCAGGGGTGATGTCTGACCTTTTCTGGACTCAAACGGGTGAGGTCACCTTATCTCCGGGGAAGAATGTTCTCCTTCCTCAGAGCTCACACCCTTTCTTTCCAGGAAAAGTCAGCCTCTCCAATCATTGGGAATGCCAGGGGTATTTATAGGCACCTGGGCCTAGGTCAGGCCCAGAACGACACTCCTATAAGACCCCAACACGTGTCCCTCCCGTACCTCCAGGTCTCGGATAGACTCGCCCTCCCGCGGAGGCCTTTTCCGCGGGAGAACCCGAATTTCCGCGACGCTACCTCCGTCCCAAGCTACCAAGCCACAAGAAATTCCCCAATTCCCGCAAGAGCAAGGTCGCGACCCGCGGCGATCGTGTGCTCCCCGCGGGGTTCCTTCCGGACCTTGCCTTCTAGGCCCAAATAGGACCCCGGGGTCTTCCTGTAGTTCTCTGCCGTTGTACCCATCTCGGTACGTCTTTTAGTTCTTCCGCGGGGCCAGTGGGGGGTCCCGCGGTGCCTTCTCTTCCGCGGATCGTCTCCGCGAGTATCATTTTTATGTTCCACACGTGCTTTCCTTCTATTGGGTGGTCAACCGTCTTCTTAGAATAGAATTTTGACTAAGGCTGACCTTCCGCGTGGGCTCTACTGCCACGCGTCCGACTCCAATTGGTGGGTCAAAAGGTCTTTCCTGCTGATATGTCAATAATTCTGACCGCGCCTACAGTGTTCATGTTGATGCAGCAGTTTGGTTTATTCAATTCATGGTAGTTATTGCCATGTTGTATTTTGATTAGCGTTTGCGCTAGAATATTTCCTTGTATTTTGAACGGTTTTTCAATTATTTTGTTAAGATCATATAAACTTACTTCCATAGTCAGGTATTTTAATATACAAATCTTGGGATTCACCTAGAAATTCTTGGGGCCTAACCTACAACTCTTAAGAAAGATTCATTTTGTGGGAAGGAATTGTAAAGCGAAGCAACATCTATCAAGAAATTTTGTTTGGTTGGGATGTAACCATGGGTATGCATTGATAGCAGTTCACAAAGTCTTCCATGTGAGATTGGGTACCTTGCCCAGTTGCCCTAGGATTTGTTCCATGGAAGGCATTGTAGGGTTACCATAAGAGTGGTTCACATGAGCTGGCCAGACAAAGCTACTGCCATAGTGGAGATTCAGTAGTGTCAGAAACTCAGGGTGATTTTTTGGATCTTGCATGTCACGTGTGAAAATGTTTCCCCTTGGAGATTCCCTTCACAGGCTTTGGACCGCATAGAGGTGTCGATTGTGAAGTTTTCCTAGTTGGTTGCAGAGCCTAAGATCCATATGCATAATGTCAAATCCAAACGTCATCAGGTTTATGATTTGTGTTGCACGATAGCCGGAATGATCTTTAAGGCCTAAGTGCTCTTCAGCAGGCCCAAGGCAGCATGTAGCTTTGCCATCCTTTGGTACGAGACACTTGCGGGGTCTTCGGTCTGTTCACTACACTAATCAGATCATGGTTGAGTTGCGGTGGTCCATTCCTTTTGTGCAGGTGCCAGGTGCAAGTGTGCTGTGCAAGTGTGCAGCACACTTGTAAGCTTCTTGGTCCCGGCTTCTGAACCAGGTGGTAAATCATAAATCATATCCTCAACTCCTAACAATTAGCAAGTTGCCCTTTCTAGGAAGTGTAGCAGCCTAGGTTGTAAGCATCAACAGCACTCAGGGATCAGATTGGAGAAATTGCAAGTTGAAATAGCATAGGTGATGGAGTATGTCCGGGTCTTGGCAGCTGTTGGATGCGTTCACAAAAGGAGTCTTTCTTTTCCAGGAAAAAAGAGAGGATATTTACGATTGCATCTTCCATCAAAGTGGATGTCACCTTGGTGACTCAAGGGGCTCATCTTTTAGTGATCCAGTACCAATGGAAATGGGCTCTGCATGGTACTTGGCCCAACCATGACGTGCTATGTACTTCAGACACTTGCCTCAGATGCAAGGGACGCCCCAGAAGCTCTGGTTTGAGAGAATTAGGTCAGATTGGTGGGGCTAGAATGTTATCAACTGATGTTTTCATTTGAATCATTTCCTACATTCCTACTTGTTTCTGTTATTTTGTCAGTGTCTTATACAACCATACCAGTCATAGAGTAAAGAAGCCTGCTTTCCCTTACGCAAAAGGTCCTTGTGGGACAATAAGCATCCACTGTTGTGCAACCAATCATCTTCATCTGCTTTTGAGTTGACAAGTGATATACTGAGGGAGGGATACTATGCATTCTTCTTAGTCTATCTCGTGCCTGCAACATGTTGAGGATGTCAAACCAAATACTGTTAATATGTTTTTCACTACTTCTTTGGATAAGTGCGTTAAGATCTTCAATATTTGGAGGTTCAAACCATACCAAATTTGATTAAGTAATCAGTTCGTACGTAGTATTGCACGATTCAAGCTTCAAGCCTGATTGTTATCAATAACTAGACTCTTATGTTAATGCCATTCATCTCTGTCTGATATCTATACATCTATATTCTATTTGCTTCACTTGGCTAGTATTTCCTCTCTAATTCATTGTCATATTCCGACATGTTAAATTACTGCATACGCCACATTGCAACCCAACTTTTGATTTCATTTGTGGACATAAGATAACATTTGGAATACAAGAATAAGTTTCTTTTTTATCTGAATAGGAGGATAAGTTTACCACCATCATTAACCTCATTTCCTGCATCCCAGAAAATTCAGTTGTAACTTGTAGGCACTGAGTAAATCAGTCTAGATATCGTTTTCACAATGATCCTCAACTTCATCAAGTATACAAACTTCTGGGTTTCATCTTCAGGAATTACCGTGCACATTCGAAGTTGGCCTTTCTGGTCTCATCATGTGCCCATTTTCTAATGTATGAGCTCCTCCATTGCTAAAATAGTGCCGGTAAATTGCTGAGCACAGAGCACCAACATTTGTTTAAAAATAGAGACATCGGCGATGATGATCACGATTTCATGGTTGCAAGTTTATTTTAGTTTTTGTTTTGCATGAGTTTCTGTTGTATGTGATTGTGCAGAAACGGGGACAAATATGCTGGAGAATACTTTGGTGACAAGATGCATGGTTTTGGGGTGTACTATTTCGGGAATGGACATTGTTTTGAGGGAGCCTGGCATGAGGGGAGAAGACAAGGGCTTGGGATGTACACATTCAGAAATGGGGATACTCAATCAGGTCATTGGCAAAACGGGGTTCTCAATGTGCCCAGCGTTCAAGACAATCTTCCTGGAACTTCCCTTGCGATCAGCCATTCCAAAGTTCTTGGTGCAGTGCAGGTAATTTTATTTATTGCATTCATTGTAAAAGCATAGCATTGTGCCTTTTCTCTCTCATACAGACCCTACTGCCTTTTGAACTATCTTTAAAGTAACTTGAAATTTGTTGTAATTACTATGAGTCATAGTTTCTTGAAAAATATGAAGGCAGTAAATCTCTTAACTTCTTGTTGAGTCATTACCAATCAGTATCTTTTCTACCTTTTGTATCAGGACTTGTCCTATCTTGGTATTTCCATGCATAATCACCTCATCACCGAGATAGATATTAACAAATTGTTTCACTTCTGCTAATTCTACTGCTACACCAGACATCAATTTAGGAAATGCAAAATTGTTGTGAATTTCATTTTCGTGCTGTTTTGCTGCCAGGAATCGCGGCAAGCCTCTGTGAAAGCACTTAATATAGCAAGTGTGGATGTAACGGTGAACAAAGCTGTGGCAACTGCTAACAAAGTCGCCAATGCAGCAAGAGTTGCAGCTGTAAAGGCCGTGCAAAACCGAATGCGTCACTACAATTGCAACAGTGATTTCCCTATGCAAATTGTTTGAGTGCAAATAACAATGGAATTGACTGAAGGTATGGAGAGAAGAAAATTTCCACTTCCCATCTGGCAGTTCCTCAAGTATTCTCGAATTCCCTTTTTCTGGAGATGATTGCTAGAATGAGGTAACGACTTGGAACCACATTCAGCTGGAGCAAATGCTGATTGGGGAGCAGTGAGTTCCTCCGTTTTTCTAGCTTCATGTTAAATGTATAGATCTTTGGTTTTCGGGGTTTCAAGGGGAGCACTAAAGTGCTTAGGATTGGGATAGGATTTCTCAATTTTTGTTGCTTCCTTGTATACATAATTTCATTCTCCGCGGGAGAAGCGATCCCACTCGTCGTGGGATGGCAGCCAGACATATGAGTTGTGTATAAATGAGCATGCTATGTTTATGACCATTGGCAAATAATCTTGCAAATAGAGGTGTTATTTTAGAGCCATTTAGGCTATGCAAAAGCCGTATCTGGGCCACTGGCATGCAACACTGCTAAAAGGCCATGGTAACAATGTTACTTCACTAATGTTGTATCGCTTTGGCAAAGCCAACTCCAACTTAGTTTTGAAGCATTCACTCCCTCAAAGTTTGTTTCAATTAGGTATGGTTTTTGTTGCGTTGACAGATTTAGCTTTGCCAATTCTTGGTATAAATAGTAGGAGTATTTTTTTTCTTTAATCTCTGAAAATGTACAAAGATGAAATGGAACAAGGGCAACCAAAAGCTACCCAAGACCCATGCATTGGTAAGAGACCAACAAAGACACCAAAAAGTACCAAATGGGCCAAGCCCAAACCCAAACCCAAATAAAGCAAACTACCCCCACTGCCCAAGCCGCCGCCTCATCAGAAATCACCCACCATCAACTTGCTGTTAGGCCCAAAAAACCCGAGAGCATCCAATAAAGCAACTGGCGCCGATCAAGAAAATGGCCACTGATAAAAAAAAAAACGATGGTAAGGACATTAGATGGATAGTAGTCAGAAAAGAAGCTGCCGCTCCCACGAAACACCTGACCCACCAAAACACCACCACGCCTCACCCATCATCCATAGCCTCCACACCAGAAAGGCATCAATGCCACCACCGGAACCCGGAGAACCAGCCCCTATTGCTTCCCAGAGTGGCATAGACGCCCCTCTACTGCTGACTTCACAATTGCTGCTTTCGGAACCTGAGGAACCCGCCCCTGTTGATGTCCCAGAAACGGAAACACCGAAGCCCAGCCACCACCATTGACCCACGCCGCCTACGTCAACCCCTCATCGCCTGACCCCTTGCCGACAAACCCCTCGTCACCCATGCCTCCCCCGAAACACCTGACCCACCAAGACACCACCACGCCTCACCCATCATCCACAGCCTCCTTATTACATGTAAATCCAATAAAAGCACCACTGGTTAACTCGTTTTTTTTTTTGCATCAATAATCATATCATTCAAAATTCAGGTATTACATTTCTTTTCTCTGCCGGTTCCATTTCCCAGGTCACTATCGGGAGTTTGTAGGTAACTTTCAGTATTCGTTCTTTTACTTTATTCATTTACTTCATGACGAAGTGTATCGGATGAAAATCTACCCAAGTATAAATGTGATTTTACTCTTGGTACCACGACGTGTTGTTATAACAACGTACGCGTATTTCTCTTCTTCCTCTCTCATATCCATCTTCTTCCTCTCTTTTCTTGCCGTTGCAACTGCCATCACAACCGTATAACCCAAACACTTGCTCTGGGCTGTTCTCGTTGCCGTGGCTGAGGCCATTGGTCAACCAGAGATTTTACGTCACACTTGTAGACTTCGGGAAGCAAGGGTTCTCCGGCATTTTGAAATCTTAATTCGGAAATATAGTTACTTTTCAGATGGATTTGGGATTTGATTTGGTTGAAATTCGAAAGATAGTTACTTTGAAAAGATATTTGTGTCGTTAAGGAGTTTGGATAGTCAAGGCCGGCCCTGGGCATAAACCCACCAGGCGGCTGCCTAGGGCCTCCCCTTTTAGGCCAAATAATTGGGCCCCCCAAAACAGAAAATGTTAAGTATTATATATGTAAAGTATTTCACAACTAGTAGGAGTGGCTTGGTGGTCTTCTCCTTTAGGAGTGCAAGTTCGCATGTTCGATCCCTCCCCCTGCCATTTTTAATGTAAAATTTTGGGACCTGTACAAAAGAAAAGGTTAAAAGCGTGCTCTGGTGGAGTCTCGAACTGTGGTCCGGAGGGTTTTAAAGAGCTTTGCCACTAAACTACAATGCTACTTTGTTTCCTTTTCAAATAACTAATAAATATATTTAAAAATAAGAAACCCCATTTTCAAATCTCGCCTAGAGCCTCGGAAATCTCAGGGCCGGACCTGTGGATAGTCCACAGGTACTTACATAATTAAACTTCACTATCAAAATTATGATATTTTTGAATTTTTGCCAACCCAACTAACTGCGGGCTATCTGGCTCTTTCTCTCCCTTCTCTCTAAACACCAATGACTAGGGTTTTTCAACCGGGGGTGGGGCTGTCCCATCTCCATCTCCTTTTCTTCTTCAGCTGGGTTTTTCTCATTCGACTTTTCGTCCCGAGCTGGTTTCCCCAGATCTGGTGGATGATGGTGGTGGGTAATAATTTGTAGTTGTTATTGGTTGATTCGAGTTCTAACCTGGGAATTGGTACTGTGCTCGTCGTGGTTTTGGGGTGGTCATCTTTGCCTGCGTTTACTTGCCCATGCCTAGAGCCCATCATAACAACGGGGGGACTTGTCCCGGAGTTGCGTCCTTTGCTCATGGCAGCAAGGGTTCGGTGACTTGGTCGGTGTTTTCTCCGCCACGAGCCGGCCGGCGATGCTTTCAGGTAGCAGATCCGTGGAGTTTATCGACGATTTTATTTGTGTTTCATGCTTATGGTTTGAGCTGTTGGAAATTTACGGAATTTCGGATGTATGAAACCGGGACTTTTGGAGGGTCTCCCGAGGCAACCGTTACCGGGTTCGTTGTATCTGGACGCACCACAATCAATAAGACGTATTGATGTGTGGATTCCGTAACTCCACCACCTTGATGGCAGCATTATTCTTCCTCTTGATGGCTGATTTCATTTTGGGGGTTACTCATTTGAATGGGTCCAGTCAATACCAACATTTGTGAAGATCTCCATTTGGCTATAAATCGGTGCATCACGTTTTTTGGAGCATCATCAGAAAATTCAAGCACTTACATCCTTCCAGCATATTGTTCTTTGAGAGAGAGAGAGACAGGCGTTAGTTAGTTCACCAAGGCGGTCGACGATGGTGTTCCGACGACTTGCGGTTTAGCCGAGCCAACCCTGGGAGGAAGACGCCGAACAAGATCCTATAACACCCACGGTAGGCGGCGAATCTTTCTTAAGGAGACTGTGGTATCACACAGGACTCGGTTTGATATTCTGAAAATTCAATTTGTATCTCGACTGTTTCAATCTGTTTTGTATTTGTATTTTGTTTCGATTATGCAACTGTTACATTATCAATATCAATGAAATTGTTCTCTGGATTTTTTGTATATGCCGAAATTTTTCCAACAAGCTTAAGAAAGATTTTTTGATCTCTGATCGGCAAAGAATTCCAGAAAATAGTTTTTGTTATGGACTAACTTTTGAGTTGCAAGAACAGATTCATGACCGATTGGTTATGTAGTGGAGTACCCACTAGTGTAAGACAATTAAACAATCTGTTCAACAGATTGAGCAGATTGGTTGTTCACTCGAGATTACAAAACAAACCTGTTTGGCTTCGGCCATGGCTTGTCGTGCGTGACTTGACCACTGTTCGGATATGGGATACAATGAATGGCTATGGCCTTGGCTAGTTGTGCGCGACTATGCCTACGATTGGTGGATTGATTGGCCTCTGGAGTAGTCTACTCGGTTTTTGCCGTGACACTGCTCGGCCATAATCCAACATGAGAACTGATCGGTGGATGCAATTTGTGTATTCGGCTTTGTGATCAGCCAGTGGAAGGCTTGATCTGGCCTTATGTGCTATGCCTGAAGTGATCAACTAGTGAGTAGGTGTGATTCACTCAGCCTTAGCACACGGCCTACGTGGTATAGCGAATACACAGACTGGTATGTTCGACAGAAGGGGAAGGTGGACGGCCACAGTCTTGCTAGTAGCAGACTGTGTATACCGTTTACCTTTGGGGGCCCCGCTGAGGGCCAGCCCTCAGACTCCCGCCCAGGGGCACTGCCCCCAGGACCCCGTCAGGGGCACGGCCCCTTGAGACCCCTACCAGGGGGCGCACCCCCTGGGACCCCCAGGGTACATGGTATTGTGGGGGATGTCAAACTTAGCTTGTTTAATAGATTGTTAATCTATTTATGTATAGCTTGTCACTTTGATATTGAGATTTGTTCTCTTATATGTGGTTGTTCCTATTTTTAGGAAAAAACATGACGAGTGAGCCTGCAAAAACCACTGGCGATGTCAATGGCAAAGGCAAAGAGAATGCTAATAGCAGTGGTGCTGTTCCAATCTCTGTGCCAACCCTTGGTGTTCCCTCCATTCCGATGTCTCATGTGGAGAGACCGAGCAAGTTTGTTGGGGTAGACTTCAAGAGATGGTAGCAGAAAATGTTGCTCTACCTCACCACTTTGAACTTGGCAAAGTGGTTAGTTGAGGAAGCACCGGCTATTGCTGAGGACGATCCTGACACTCAGAAGCGAATTGATGTGGCCAGGTGGAAAGAGCATGACTACATGTGCAAGAATTATATCTTGAATGCTCTGGATGATTCGCTGTATTCTGTGTATGGCGAGGCTCAGTCCGCTAAGGAATTGTGGGAATCCTTGGATAGAAAATACAAGATCGAGGGTGCCGGGTCCAAAAAGTTTGTTGTGGGCCGGTTCCTTTATTATATATGATGGTGGACTCCAAGTCTGTGGCAGTCCAAGTCCAAGAGTTGCAACTCCTGCTCAATGAGATCAGGACTAAGGGGATGATTCTGAGTGAAGCATTCAAGGTGGCTGCTGTCATCCACAAACTACCCCCAACATGGAAAAAGTTCAAGAGCTATCTCATGTTCAAGAATAAGGAGATGACCTTGGAGGCTCTTTTCATCAAGCTCCATATTGAAGAAGAGATCGAGGTATGGATAGGAGTGCAAAGGCCTCTTACATGGCCAAGGCAAATATGATGGAGCATGGTCAATCTTCTGGTGTGAGGAAAAACCAGAATGACAGGTGTTCTGACAAGCGGTCTGACAAGCAAGTTGGCAAACAAAAGGACGAAAGTGTCAATCTGGGACCGAGAGGTGGTGTTGCCAAGAAACAAAGAGAGAAGTTTTAGGGTACGTGCTTCAACTGCAACAAGTTCGGGCATAAAGTTTCAGAGTGTACGAAGCTGCCTAACCCTCACACTCAGGCACACTTGGCTCAGGTGGAGGCAAGAGTGTCTGATATCAACCTCTCGACTATTGTATCTGAAGTGAACATGGTTGGTTCGAACCTGCAGGAATGGTGGGTAGACACTGGGGCTACATGTCATATCTGTTGTGAAAAGCAGCTGTTCACTACCTTCGAGCCGGTTGCTAACGGTGAGAAGCTGTTCATGGGGAATTCAGCTACCTCGGATGTTGCGGGGCAGGGGAAAGTGGTCCTGAAGATGACTTCGGGAAAAGAGTTGACTCTGAATAATGTGTTGTTCGTGCCATATATTCGTAAGAATTTGGTTTCTGGTTGGCTGTTGAACAAGCACGGCTTTCGCCTGGTTTTCGAGGCTAATAGGGTCACTTTGACTAAAGCTAGAATGTATGTAGGGAAAGGTTACATGACCGATGGTCTTTTTAAGATGAATGTAATGACTGTTATCCCTACTATCAATAAAAAGAAATCCCATGTTGCTTATGTGCTTGAGTCTTCCTTTTTGTGGTATGGTAGACTAGGTCATGATAATTACGATTCTATGCGTAGATTAATTTAACTTGGACCATATTCCAGCTTTCCAATTTGATAAAAAACACAAGTGTGAGACTTGTGTAGAGGCTAAAATACCGAGAGCATCTTTCAAAGCAGTAGAAAGAAGCACAAAGCTTTTGGGTTTAATCCACACTGATGTGTGTGATCTGAAATATGACCAAACTCGGGCTGGTAACAAGTATTTCATTTCTTTTATCGATGATAGCACTCAGTTTTGCTATGTGTATTTGCTAAAAAGCAAGGATGAAACCCTGGACAAATTTGTTCATTATAAGACTCAGGTTGAGAATCAACTGAGCAGAAAGATTAAGTCAGAAGTGATCATGGTGGTGAATTTTAGTCACCGTTTGGAGAATTTTGTGCCCAACACGGGATTATCTATGAAACCACAGCACCTTATTCGCCTCAGACTAATGGAATTGCTGAGCGCAAGAATCGTACATTGAAGGATATGATGAACACTATGTTGATTAGTTCTGGGTTGCCTCAGAACATGTGGGGAGA